>VXAC01006241.1:276292-339882 GCA_013399225.1 Rhipidura dahli
AAAAAAAAACCAAACCCAACCCAAACACAAAACCATTTAGTTAAAATGGGTGATCTGCCAAATCTGGAACCTGCACTTTGCAGCTGTGTTGAAAAACCAAGATTATTTTTTAAGAACAATTTTTCTTTTTATACAAGAAAGTCTCGTGTTATTTTAATACCTATTAATTTTTGTTTCCCAGTGGTACAGAAACATATGGAAATGAAAAATATAAGAGGCAGTCTGGGAAATTTATTCTTATTCAGAAAATGCATTGGAGTGGCTTCCAGTCAAATTATACACAGGGTTGCATATAGGATGGAGAGTGGGAATTCTTTTAGCCTCAACAATTTCTCTTTATCTGTGATGCAGCTACTTCTCTGATAATTGACCTGCAATTTCTTTCTGTCTGTATTAACAATATCTATTATAGGTTTAAAGCACCCTTTCATAATGTAAAGGAATCGCAATTTATCCTTCATGACAAAGACAATGAAATTATTGGCTTAGCTTTACTTCTTTGACTTAAGTACCTTGAAATATCTTCTTACCATGCCCAGTTATCACTATACAATACTGGAGAAAAGCAGGTCTTATCCTTCCAGGTTAAAACCATTTCCCCCCTATATTCAGACATGTTTTGCAATTTGGAGCTACTTTATTTGAATATCCTTCCTGAAACAATTCCAAGAAACTATGTAAGTCTCTTCTATATGTTAAAAAACAAAACCAAACACCCCCACACACTCCCAAGCCTCCCCAGAAAAAACAAGACAAGGAAGGATTTAGCAGGATGTTTCAGATTAACTTCAAAAATTCATCCTACAAAGAGCAGCAATCATGAACACAAGCCAGCTAAGCAACATTTCTCCTTTTTGTGTTAGTGAAACTGAAGCTGCCTTCTCCTAACACTCTAAATCACTTTCTTATCACTATGTAGTTTTTACATATAGAAACAAATATTTTAACGTATATAATAATAGTAACACTATTATTATTTAAAGGGAAAAGGTTTCATTAATAAAGACAGAAGTAGAGAAAAAATTTGAGAAAAATGTGGTCTAGACATATGCCTATAAACTCTACACAATAAAAGAGAAAGTGATACTCAACACTCTTGGATCCACTGAGCCCATGGATCTCTAGGCTCCTGTTACACTGGTTGAAATCCTGTCAGTACCTCAAACTCAGCATCACCTGTTTGAAGATCTCATGAATGTGGCAATAGGAATATGTGGAATAAGCACCCTGAAGCAGCTGGATGTGGCTGAAAGAAGCTGGGAAGTGTGCATCATGGGCTGCTGTCTCCCATGCCTCATGCATCTTGACTATGAAATTATCCTTAGAAATGTCTTGCCAAAGGAGTGAAAGCTTTGGTGGTGCAACTTGAAAATTCCTGCAGTCTGTGGGGTTACTTAATGACCAGAAATTTTCTTTGTGTGACAATATATACTTGAACATAAATTTTATTTTTCTACTTTTTGAAAATCATTGTTATTGTGTTTATGTATAGTGTCTGTTGAGAAGAAATCACTTGGCTCATTCAGACATCTGAGCATTTTACTGATGGGATTTACATAGCCTGTCTACCTTATTGTGAATATGAATATTTTTATTACAGCTTCAGCAATAAGGGATAAAAACTTCAGTATAAAAAAGCAGTGTCATACTGAGTGCAAATAACATTTTAGGACCCTGAATTTCCTCTATGCAACCTTGTGACCTATATAATATATATATATATTGAAAAATTATTATTATACTTATATAATATCAATAACACTAATATAAACATGGTCTCAGTGTGTCATTATTCAAATCTATTCTTGTAGATTTGATGATAGACACACTAAATCATTACATAGAAATGAGCATATATCTATATTCTATGCATTTATGCTAAGTTCTTCTTTAGGACCAACAGAAAAGGAAAGAAAGACTTACCATTCTTCTTATAGAACATGATTTCTCCTTTAAATTCTATCTTTTCCTCCAATGATTTCTCAATTTGAAGAATCATCTGCTCATTTGTTTCAGCACCAAGTAAAAATTTGCAGCTGCAGCTCTTCTGCATGACTTCAGTCCGTGCAAATCCAGCAAGCTCACAGAAGCCATCAGAGCAGTAAACAATGGGGAATCCTTTAGCCACCTGAGCATTTGCAAGGATGAAGTTACTATCTGCAGAAGAACACAAAAGTAAAATATGAATTAAAGTCTAAATCCTACAGCACTTGACATAGTACTTTCTTTAGCATCACAAGAAGGCACAACTGGACAGACATTTAAAACCAAAGTCCCAACTGCCTGCAAACAAGAATTTAACTTCTGGTTTCAGACTATTATTCTTAAATCAAGTCAAGTCTAATAGTCCACAGATCATCAGACAATAATTCTTCATGGCTTTGTACAGTTTGCCTCACTGTCTCCCCTCAAGGAATATGTTATGATGGCTGCCTCTGAGGTAGATATCAACACATTAAAACAACTACTTGACCAAAGACTGGTGAAAAATATCAAAATTTTGGAGAAATTTGAAACTTTTTGTCATGCTGCCACTCTGCTACTCTGCAGTCTGAACAGCTGATGTAGATGCAGCTACATCATAAAAAACCAAAAAATATTCAAGGTCTCAACAAGGCAATGTTGACCTATATCAGTACTCAAACTAGTTTATTCTATATAATTTTGCATGAGAATCCTTAAAAGCACAGTTGAGCGACATGCCAGGCTACGTGGGATTAAGGACATTCTAGACTACATGGAATTATTTGTCCTTTGTGGGGTGTGGGGTTGATTTTGTTGAGGGTTTTTTGTTTGGTTGTTTTTTGTTTTCTTTGTTTTTGTTATTTAGGAAAAAGATTAAATATTTAATCCAAAATCAGTCATCTGTCTTTCAGAGCCCCACCATACTTCTCTCATATTAAACAGGCACATCAAAAATTCACCATTTTTGTTATATTTAATGACCTTTATAATTTTTTCAGTGTGTTGAAGCTGCAACTATTATGTATGATACATTTGAGAGTAGCATGTTGACATGGACATCAATCAACAAAATGTGGTGTTCTAATTTAACTTAAAATCTTTGGCAAACCTAAAAGTTGAATCTATTGACAGCCTAATAGCTCCTTCCCATCCATTGCTAAAATGTTTTTGAAGGCTTTGTGCCTCAGACCTTGATCTTCAGCCTGTGCCAACAACTCTGGCCCTTTACAGTCCTTTCAGTTATCTGGGTGACCTTTCCCAGATAACTTATGAACTTTTCATACAGGTTTTTTTTTCCCGTGTTTCCTTATCTTGAAGTGAAAAAAGAAAAAACCCAGTTGTGGGCAGAATCCATCTACATTTCACATCGAGGAAGGAAAGACTATTTTTTGCCTATTGCTTGTTAAGGAATGTTTACCTTACAGCTTGCTAGCAGGAGCTTAGGAGCAGTCTAGTCCCAAGACAGACACCTGTCATTTTTCAGACTTACATGCAAAAGTGAATCCATGTGTATGTATTAAGGAGAAATACTGTTAACTAACCCATAATCCCTTGATAAATATTCAATAATTTAAAGAGAAAGAAATGAATTGTTTTAATGGAAAACTCAGGTTGATATACCTAATACCCATACAGGGATATATTATTTATGATTGGGAAGGGAGAGACAGAATTCATAAACTAAAATAGAGGAAAAATAGGTCTGTTTTTCAGTCTGAACTGTCACAAGAGTGCTACATCTGTGAAATCCCAACAACTTCAGCTATGTTACTCTTTAATTACCCAAGGGACAAAATACTAAGTCTTATACTGCTAAGATTTCAGTATTTTAAAAACAATGGGGGTTTATTAAATGATCAATTTGCTCTCAAGATTTTCCTTCACTTACCCACATTTTGTTTAAATTTAATTAAACTCTTTCAATAAATGATTGTTATGTTAAAACAGTCTTTTCCCATTTACCAAATAATGTGTTTATAAAACGCATTCTGGTTCAGTGCAGTGCTTGACTTAGCCTGTCATTTTTATTTGCCTAACTGGGGAATAAGTATCATTACCATTCATGAACTAACATGCTGCTACCCCTGTCAACACAAAACTAAATCCCCACACTGCCAAAAGAATTAAAATCATATGCTTGCAGTGTATAATGACAGTGTGACAGTGCAAGACCTGCAGATCATTCATACCAAATGTGTTTGTAGCTAGCAAATTATTTACTTATCTGTTTCTTGTTGTTTAAGATACAATTATGTGATGCAAAGACTGCTGTGGAGTTTTGTTTTTCTTTTTGATTCTAATTATTCAGAATGGTATGAAGCAGAATATGGAACAACAAAAGGAAAAAAAAAAGGTAGAGAGGACGTGCAGTAGTGAGTGAATATTTTTATGAACAGGAGTACACTGGAGCTTACCAAGCATGCCATGATTTTATGAAAAATATAAGGTGGCCAAACTCTATTGTCATTCACAGCAAAATAAACCCAGAAAAACTGTAGTTACTTTAACATTAATGGAGTAAATTAGTTTAATTGTGAAAACCAATGCAGTACCAGCTAGAATAAGAGCCAATCTTTCTCTTAATATCATCAGATGTCTGGTAAGGCTTGTAAGCCTAAATTTACTGAACTATTTGAGCACAACAGCAAAGCATCAGCATCAGGAAAATACAATCAGAACTAGATTTGCTCTTTCTCTTGAGTCTGAGGTTCAAAGAAAATTATGAGAGATGCACCAATAGATCCAAACTAGTGCATTAAGGGACATATTTAAATCATTAGTTAAAAAAATTCTTGTCATACCAAAAAGGATCGAGAAACATTATGCCCAATAATTACATGCATCATACAGTACTTCAGTAACATTTATTAAATGATTAACATTTGCCTATTATATAAGGCAAATTTTAAAAAACCCAAAAAACCCTAAGCAAACCCATACATTAAAATACTCTGGTTTAGAGTTTATTTAGATCTGTAATTTATCTTTATAGCTTCAAATCTTTAATATCACTTGCTATTACTCATGCCTGCATAACAACATAAAATATAAAAAAAAAACCCAAACAAGTAGTGAGGGTGGAATTTCTATCATTCAGGCTTTGTTGCGACACAAATCACAAACCCAGCATTTAATTGCATGATCTACAATGAAAGCTAGCTGGGTGTTAAAATCTAGAGTAAGATAAATGACATTTTCTTTAGAATAATTTTTTAGAAACCCATGGACTGGAAGACAACACATTTATTTATTTTTGAACTTGCAGTAGGAAAGTTGCAATGAGTGATACAAACCTATATTTTGGTAAATGTTTGTGTGTAGATTGCAACAATTCCATATTATTCTTTCTGCACATTGGCCTGACTATTAAGTTATTTTATTCAGGTTGGTTGATCAGAAGACAATATTAGATTACTGGTAGATGTTTCTTTTAAATTTTATTTTTAGGTAAGAAAATAAATCCAAGCTAAATACTTGATCTATTGAGAAAGATGTAACCCTGATCTTTGGGGCATTTGGAACAACAGAGTAGAGCTGCTGAAAAGCTGTGTAAGAATGCACGGATCTGGACTATTGAGGAATGAATCCGGTGCAGGTAGTTCAGTCTGCCAACTGCACACTGAGAGGCAGACTGAGCTCTGGGTGGGAGCCTGAGGCAAGAGACCATGAACTGCCAACCCTTTGGTTAGCAAAGGGCACAAAGATGGGTGGATGGACTCTGAGAGACACAGCCAGAGCAGAGGATTCAGGAGAAAGAGAGAGACTTGTGTGAGGAAAGACTGCAAGGATGTGAAAGCCCAGGGGTTTCTTTGTTGAGGGTCCTCCTTGGAGGCACCAGCTCAGGCTGTTTCTGTGTTGCTGTGCCATGAATAAATGGCTTTATGGAAAGCCTCACCTGAGGGTCTGCTCTGGGAAAGCTGGGGTGCATCAGGGAGGGAAATCTGGTCTGACTGTGGTGTGCAGGGAGCCAAGCAGGCACCTGTCAGGTCACTGGAGCCACCCACAGTGAAGGGGCCTCAGTGCCAGCAGTGAAAGTCTCTGAGCTGGGAGTGTGACTGCCAGAGAGCCCAGAGAATGGGCAGACTGGATGTTTTCTTAACTGTTTGACCCAAGGTTTCAGCTCAGAAATTAAATGCTGTAAGTCTCTGCAAAATAAATAAAAAAATTCTAGCTGGAAAATTGTATATTAGCTTTGGATAAAAATACTTGATTGTATGTCCAAGCCTACACAAGTTGTGCAAAGGATGATTTAGAAGTGCTTCTGTTAAGATGGAACAAGAAGTGTAGATACAAAATATCCTACATTCAATAGGTTTTCCTTTAGCAGCAAGTCAGCAGAGATGGATGAAAGTGAGACAGGTCCCTGGCTAGTCAGTGCAACTTAAAGCTTGCACACCTGCATTAATTTCAGAAGTAGAACACACTGGAGAGGATAGGACATTGATCAACAGAAGACCCGTGTGGTTTCCAGAAATCTCTGCCAGAAACACAGCATAAAGCCAGAGACAATCAAATAAGATGAACAAGAGCCATGTTAACTATACCTTCAATCACAGGCTTAGACATTGTTGCTCCATTTCAATGACTTGATACCCAAAAATTATAACCAGAGAAATGGAAGAAATTTAGATCTTATGCCATCTGATACGGAGAATATTTTCTAAACATCCCATGACAGAGTTTTAGAATTGAGATAATTAAAGAAAAAGGCTTTATGCAATACCCTTCCTCCTAATCAATGCCCACAATTTATCTGAATGTCTGTAATGACACTGTGTTACATTTCTACTCTGCACTCCTTTCATAAATCCTACTGTCATATTCAGCAAGAATGACAAAAGGGTTTTGCCTTTAATACTGCAGCTATGTGTGCTATAAATCTCATCATTGTGCTTCCCCAATTCGTTTAAAATTTCTTTTCAATCAAAGTCCATGCTTAATGAAGAGAATACCTATCTGACTTCTTTTGCAACTGAGAAAAGCCAACAATCATTCTAATTTTAAATATTAAATTATTTAAGAATTAAAGAGGAAGAAAAAATCCTGCAAAAGAAAAAATCTTTAGCAATCAAAGAAGCTGCATTAATTAAGCAAGTGACTCACACTGTTACTCTATTGATTGTAGAACAGTCCACAATTCTTCTGGATGAAAGGATTTACTACACTTAGATTTGATTCCACAGTTTGTACACAGGCAGCTTAACAAGGAAAATCTCATTCCAGGTTCATGCAAATTACTGTGACGGAGAACATGACCACGTTAACAGTTAAGATTACTGATTAATTGAATGATTAAAGTAACATATGAAAACATTTAGCTTTATGTCAACACATTTAGATGCAAGCAAATTTAATTAGAGCTCAAAATCATTTGCCAGCTAGTGTCTTTTGAATCTGATCGAGACCAAGATGACTTTTATAAAGCATACACTAACAAATATTAAAATTCCTCTTGAAAAATCTCAGTACGGTTGACTGGGTCACTAATGTGAGGTGAAGATTTATATAGATCTAAGAAAATCAGAAAGAAAGATGGTTATACTGACACTTCCTCCCACTCTTCTGCAAAAATGAATTCATATTCCAATGAATTTACAGTAGTACGGTGAAAGATAGAACTTTTATTATAAAGTTCTTTATTATGTATTATAAAGTACAAGTATGGACTCATGAACAAAAAGCCTATCAGTGTAAACCAGTGTAACCTTTCTAACTGATTTATTCAGCCAGCTAATTTCATTATGAGGAGATGTATTCATAAAATTGGGTAACAGCTACAAATTTAGAATACAAAGCAGTATTTGCAGTACCTAGCCCTATGGACTCATCTCAAGGGGTAAGCTTCCATAGTTCCCACTTGACCTGAACTGACAGGAATAATTTCCTGTGAGTAGGAAAGTTCTGAATTCAGCAGCTAAGAACTAAACTTTTCACTTTGTATTTACAATAATATTTAGACTGACAGTGAAAATGCTTTACTGCAAGCAACATTTATAGCTACATGAAGAGTTAATCTGCAGTGCAGTTCAGCATGGAGATATCTAAGCAAAATTTGGGCATCAGTTTGCTAAATCATCCCCCAGTCTTATCAATAAACAGAGATCATGAGCCACTTGAGAGACTTGGTGTTTAACGATCTCAAACTCAGGTTTCATTGCCATTAGTGCATCAGGTCAATACTGGAATAATGACTGCAGCTTTCTGCATGACCAGTAACATTAGCTATTCCTAGAAGAAAGCAGACCAAAAAGCCAGACTGTATCAGTGAGAAACAAAGTGAAAAACAAATCCAGTAGTGAACCTCATGGTACAATGGACTTCTGGCATCTTAGTGAGGAAAAAAATCATTTGTTCCTCCATTAGAAATCTTTGTGCACGTTCCTATTGCTTTTCTAATCTCAGTATCATTTGTATCTACCTGAACGCTAAAATATAAGACTGAAAAGGACTTTGTTGAAATAGCAGCACTGCTGTGACTACCCACTTATCACCACAGAGCACCTTTCAAATAAACAAACAGTACATTTGAACTATATTTGAACTATAGTAAAGGAGAAAAACTTTCAGGAGAGATAACGTTTAAATTCTTCAAAATTAATCTCCACTAACAGAAGTAAATAGCTACATCTTTTCCTCAGAAGGAAATATGAATTCTTCTAAAATATATCTTTGCTTTTTTCTTTATATTTACCTGGAATTACAAACTCATGTATGCCAGTTGAATCAGGGTTGCAATGAAATGTTTCTGTTCTCACCCTTAAGCTTTGTTGATACTGACAAAATTTTATTTCATTAATCAACATTATTCAATATTTCTTTTCATTACACTACATTCTATTTGATGAGCATCATTTGTGTTATTGATTGTGCAGCCAGTGTCAGTACACCGGGCAGGTGTAACTAAAAAAACTATATTGCAGTTGCCAAATATTTACATGCCAGTTTTATAGGCATTGAAGTGCTGCAACTAAAACTGCACATGGCACTGGGAAAAAAAAAAAAAAAAACAAACCAAAAACAAACAACAAAAAACCCCAACAAACCCAAAACAGAAAAAAGAAGATGTTAACAGTCAAGAGACACTTTAACTCGTGAGTCACCAGCATGTTGTGACAATGTTCAGTGTCATCCAGAAGTTACTCACTGGGTGCTTGTTTTTCTGACAGAACTGAAGCCTATATCCCTCATGAGGGAGTTCAGCTGCTGTTCAATGTATTCTGTGAATGCCCACTGCAATGCAGAGTGCACAGGTTCACATTTCCAAGGGAAGCATATTTTGCAATTTCTCTGATAAAATACATGGACATTTTAAGTTCATCCACCAGGCAGAAATGGCATTTGTGTAACCCAGCTATATTTGATATTTCTGTTTGGGTTTTTTCCCAACTGTTCTATTGATTTAATTCACCTGGAATTTAGAAATGGAATTGCTATAAATCAAACTAACACATTGGGTTCTCATATGCTCAAATCATACAGCCCAATGATTTAAGAGCCTGGGACCACGACTTGTTTTCGAGTGTTCAACTGAGAGAAAGGTTTGCAGACAGCAGTCTTCCTGAAAAGAAATATTTCCAAAGACAAGAGCCACATCATCAACAAATATTTATTAATGTGACCTGGTCCATACCTTCCTTTATCACTTGTCTGAAACAGGAATGAAATAAGGAATTGAAAGGTGTCATATTTATAGCTGTATTAAACACTATGTAATCTACTCATGGTGCTCAGTTTGCAGACACACTGAAATTTCATCATTGCATAAAGTTTTGTGGATTTAGTGTCCTACCCTTGCCTGTACCACGTAACATGCCTGATGAACCTGTTTTTAATGCTACTGCAGTGGATGACCCTTTGAATATTTGCACTCCATGTACACACTGCTACTGATGCTGCAGCATGTCAGCAGCCATATGTTACAGATGCTGCTTACGGAGCTAGTGGAAGAATATGGGGGAAAACAGACATTATTCTTGCACAACTGGGAGGAAGAACATAAGCTGGACATTTTGAAGCCCCTGTGAAATTGCTTCAAGACATCATGTTCCTGGCTCTTTGAAATCTAGAGCTCCTTTCTTCTTATGAGACTGTGTTAATTATGGATTGGTATCTCAGGGGCTTGGAAAACACCTTGACACCATTTATAGTAGAAACAAGAAACTGAATTTCTTGATAGCATAATGATGCAGAGTTCAAGAACTATTTACCAACCACTGGGAAAGTTTCATCTTGTCATTTGAAATGAAGTAAAAATGGTCTGGAAGACTCAAAGCATCTGGAATTTTTGCAGCAAAGGAATACACGGCAAAATTGCCAGGGTTTTGAAATGAATAGATTTCAAATTTGTTTCCCCTTTGAAAGTGAGCATGTTAAAATAACTTTGTGGATTCTATGTATTCTATATAAGAATGTTATCAGTAAGAACATAAAGAAAATATTTTAAGCACAGAAATCTAAAGAGATATTAGTTCAAACTAAGTAGAAAATCTTTATGGCCCTTCCACTTGCTTCTACCATGCAAGGCCAGAAGGTGTTTAATGTCCCCATGCTAATCAAAGGGAACCTTCAGCCACTATTCCCAAGAAGAACAAAGGAGGAGAAATTATACTTGCAGCACTGGAAATGGCCGTGAAAGAGAAACCAATCTATGCCCTCTGGAGAGACTCCAGTGAGGCATGAATCATAAACACACTAATTGTCCTCTGGTGACAGTGGGACATTTCATGCCAAGGTTCCTCATATGAACAAAATCATATATTTTCAGAACAGTACCAAACCCACATCTGGGTTTAAACTGAAGGCAAAAGGGACAATGATCATCCTTCCTCAGCACCATCTGCCCAATGCAGCACTTGGGTGGTGCAGCATCCTCAGCTTTTGCATATGATTTTCATTTTCACAGGTTAGATGCACAAATGACAATGTCAAAACCACTGTTTGTTCAGATACAACATGTTGCTATTATATTCTCTGAATAAAAAAATTTTCCCTTTTTATACAAGTACTATGCTACCCTGAAGTTGTTACTCAAAGATGCTCAAAGCTGATTTTCATGTATGCTAGCCCATATACATAATTTCTGGGCTTTTCACTGTCACTTTTACAATCAGTTCTGATTCCCATGACAATTTTGTGACAGATTGTAGTGACTTTTACTGTATTGATTTTTGCCTAAAATTGTTGTACTTCAATATAAGAGTGTCAGAACTTTTAAGAGTAACCATTTTGAACCTTTGTAGTTTATATGCTCATCTCTCAATCCCTGAAATGAAAGGATAATCCTGAGTTAATTTTAATGGGGAGTAAAAGCAGACTCCCTTGTGCCTATTGAAAGGAATTGTCTGTAAACAGCAAGAATTTCTGCTTGCATTTTTCTCAGAGAAGCAAACCTAATCTGAAATAATGCAATCAAAAAGAAAGTCTGTTCCCAGAATGTTCTTCTGAAAAATTGACAGGAGTCATATTAAAAATGGTTCATAAAATAATGAACAGTGTCCAGGAAATGTTGTTTCCAGAGGGGAAAGTTGTATACTGCACTATTTTCCATAATAAAGAATTACATAGTGTATCCAAACCCACCCTTTCTGAACAAAAATTCCTAAGAATTTCAATATAAGGATTACTGATATTGTCTTAAGCAAGATGTGTGAAAAAACAATATTTTGAGGGTGGAAAAGGATGAGAGGGAGGTTACAGGTGAGAATGAAATTAAGTTATAATATTCAAAGGAAAACAAATCATCTCGTAGTGGTTTTATCACATGCGAATGATCTCATAAAAAATCCAGAGGAAAAATGCTAAAAATATATGGAAGGATGAGTTTTGCTGTAGAATAAACAAGTAGAATTACCTTAATGAAAAAGCAGATGTATGAAGTAGACATGGGCTATTATTTCTTATAATAAAATTCCTATGGACCACCTGAATGACAGGCATAGCTCACAGCAGGAGTACCTGAGCTCAGACCTTGCTTGATTAATTGCTTGATTAATGCAAGATAACCAAATAAGCAAGGCAGAAGCTGCTTGTGGAACCAGAAAAGCTCCAAGTGAACGCTGCCATAAGATGGTCTTCTGGAGAAAAATCCAGATTTCAGCTGAAGAAATGAATATGATCTGGAAGATTCAAAGCAACTGGAACTTTGCAGTAAAGGACTACATATATAAATACACAGTGAAATTGCCAGGGTTTTGACTACCTTAGAAGAAGAAAAAGAGTACTTTGGACTAAGTAGTGTCTCAATGAAAGCAATCAGGCAAGGAAGGGATTACTATAAAAAAATACTCTGAACTGAACCCCAAAGGACTTAAAGAGTGCAGATAAGAGAAGAAATACACCAAAATCATGACAGGAGTGAAGATAGTTACCCAAATCTAGACCTTTTTGTGCCTGCTTGCTTTGTTGTATTTCTAGTTCTTTTTTACAGATAATAAAGAGACTAAGTATCACAGAGCCACCTTTGGCATTTCTAAAGCAAAAATTTTATTCTGCTATGGAACAAAACCAATACCCCTTCCTGCCTCTTTTCCTCAAAGTGCTATTTAAACATAAAAGCCTCAAACCTTACTTTAGAAAGAGACTCTCATGAGAATAATAGGCCAGTGCTCAATAATTAATGCAAGTCCCAAACCTCCGAAATCCCAGGGAAATGTTATTTATTAACTGTACTGCAGTGAATCAGTATCATTAGGGAGCCAGGTAACTTTTCTGAGAATTGTATCAGTCAAAACATACAAATTACATTTGGGGTTTTAACAAAATTATTCTTACTGCTCCAAAATAGTTTAAAGAAAAAAAAAAAAAAAAAACAAAGCCACAGTTGTTGGAACTATACTTGCAAGACAAAGATAACACTACTTTTATTCCACAGGAAAAAAATGTAAGAATACTGTAATCTAATTCCAGTGTTGTTATGGGAAGTAGTTCGAAGCCCTGCTTAGCTTATCTGAAGTCCAGTCTGAAGAAAGTGATGACAAATATCTCGACAAATGGCAGCAGGTGCTTGTATCTGGTTGCAAAGTTTTTGTGCCACAGAGACTCATTCATTCTGGGAGTTTAGAAATAATTTGCAGAAAGGCAGAAATTTATATCTTTATCTCATCAAGTAAAAGTGGCACTGAGCAAGCAGGAAAATACTAAAAATACAAGAATAAGGTTCTATAAATCACACTTACTGGAAACACCAAAAGTAGAAGAAAGTTATAAATTACAACATGATTGTACTGCCACATTTCCTATGCAACCCGATGTTATAAATTTGGAAATTCATTGCTGCTCTAGAAACTGTTTTGAAAGTAAAAAATTTATTCAGAGACTAAAAATCAGTTGGAGAATTTAACCAGCAGCATCACATGCACCAGCAGAAATGCCTTTTGCAATTCAGGTGGCCAAAACACCAAAGCAGTGTAAAACCTTTCCTTTAATCTACTCAACCTCAGTATTGGTGTCAGGGGGTTCAACTCCACTGGAATGGTGGGAAGCAACTTCTTCAAGGGGTTACTCAGAATAAGGACCTATATTTATCATATGTGAGGGATCTGGTGACCAAAATCCTCCATGTCTAGTCCAGACTGAGCATTGTCTTAAAGCACAGGGACTGGTTAACATCAGCACCAAGCCAGGACAGAATTCAGAACACTTCTGTACCACGTTTACACAGCCAGGCTCTAAATGTTGAGTAAATGCACCTGACTGGGCCCATGTCTTTCCTTCTTGCAAATAAAGGTCAAAGAACATCTGTAGGTGAGATACTGTAGAACTGATTTCCTAACTTGAACTTACTCTAACTAAACAGAAAAGGATATATTTTTTGTTGCTTGTTTTGGTGGTTTTCTTATTATGCTGATTGAATAATGTGCATGAAGAAGGCATCTGAACTTGTGGATTATACTGTGATGTAGGAAAATTATTCAATTTCAGACCACTCCATATGTGTAAATATATGTAAACAGAGTCATTACACAGGCTGTGCAAAACAGCAGAAATTAACTTTCTTAAGTTACAATAGCAATAATGGAAACTCTGGGTAAAACTTCACAAAGTCTATGACTCTTGGACAAACATAACAAACAAAAAGTATGAAGCATGGCCTTTTAAATCAAAGAAGCTCCCACAAGCGTAGAAAACATGATACAGTGGATTTGCATCAGAAATAATAATAAATGTTTTGTGGTGTCTTAGGTACTGTAGGTACTAGGTACTGTAATCTTGGCAATATTATAGGACTCTTGCTTATAGCTTTGTACCCTTTACCTGCATTGTTGAGGCAGTTTTCAGTCTCTGTTGTATTATTTTTTCTTTATTCTCCACATACTCATGTCCTTACATTACACTTCTTCCAGCCTTGCACCTGCAAGGATGAATAGTGATGGGCTCTCACAGTAAGCATCTAACACAGGTCTAAGAATGACCCCTCTATTCCCATTGTCTCCTTATCTCACTTCATAAGATAGCAGTTTGTTAGACAGAACCAAAACACTGTGCACAAGCATGTAATTAATACTGATTTATGTATCAATAAATGTTAACCCTTAAAAGGTATACTACAAACTTAGCAAGTAATAAATACACATCACTGCCAGCTAATTCATCCATCAGCACTAATGCCATCATTTAATGATAACCACCAGTGGAAAGGAGAGGGGGGGTTAAACGAGGTTCTGATAAAAGTGGATAGCAATAAAGAAAAACCAGGTGAAAAATCATGTACCTCACTGCCAGTCACTGCATTAGACAACTGCCCAGAGCTCTTCTATGAATCCTGTCACTGCTTTCTGAGGTGGCTACTCGAGAGGTTTTTCCTTCTCCCAGTGCACCCTCTATCCTTTGTCAGTGCTGTTAACCTGCACTTTGTTAGATGTTTATGTTCTAGAGTGCTTTACAAGTGAACATATACACGCAAAATTTAAAAAAAGCTAAGCTGCTTTGATCGTGAATCAAAAGTTAAATTAAGAGACACTAAAGAGGGGAACAGAGGGAGAAAAATTAGAAATAGGGGAAAAATTTTGGTTAAAAAATGGGGGTGAATTCAGGAAAGTTGCTACTGACATTATTGGCTTGCCAATAATGAATGTCCACTTCTAGAGGACACTGTGGGATACAGATGTGTGCATAGGTCAGATTGGTAACCTCTTGTTTTCACTTCCCCACTCCACTTCATTAAAGATATTCCAAAGAGAAAATTGCATAAACAGTGAGTTTTAGATATTATGAAGGTATTTTTATAATCTATGCCATCATAAGAGGTAAATGTTTAAAATAATACCTTGAAGTTTATTTTTCACGATATAAAAATGTGCAATTGATTAGAATCCTTCAAAATTAGTTGGAATATTGTCATAGAATAAATTTTGGACATGTCCCAGACCTGTGTTTCCCCATATTTCTAGCCCACCAATTAATCTACTTCATTTCAAAGGGTTCTTCAGAGGCAGGAAATGTATTAGGTATTTCCCTAGAAGTACTACTAACTAGCTTTTAATTAACATTTAAATTTGCTTTTAAAAATACCTTCTCCATATAATCTCTGCATTGTAAGGGGATGACTTCAAAAATTATTCATACATCTATGTAATGCAACCATTTAAAACAAAAATTAAAGAAAAATTTAATCAAAGTTTTAAATAAATGAATTTTCATTATGTATTATTGTGGCTTTATAAAAAAAGATGAAACCAAAGGTAATAAGGATAAGTTCTTTTTTTACCATTTCATGCAGCACAGTAATGAAAATACAAAGCAGCACGCAGGGAAAAAAAATCAATTAAGAAAAGAAATAAAGAAAACCATTTCCCAAAGCTTTTGCTCTTCTCAGGATATAGCCTCAATAATGGATTAACTGACATTTTTGCAGCATGCAAGAAAAGTAAATATTCTTGGACCACTGGAAAGTAATACACTGCTTATATTTCAGTAAAGTATTTTCAGTTTGGTCTTTTATCTCCACATTTTTAGTGAATGAGTAAATTGGTAATGTATGAATGGTATTTAAAGGACCAAATTCCATGCCACAGATACTAAATTTCGCTCTCCAGAGGCACTCTCAGCAGTTTGTTTTAATTGTAGAGGTCATCCAGGTCCTCCACTTTAAACAACAGTCAAACTTATTTCTCATCTATTTACCCACCTGTTCTGGCCTTCACTGCCACTGCAATTCCCAGAACTACCACTATTTCCTTGGGTGGTCTGAATCCCTAGGAAAAGGGCTGATTATTATGGTATCTGTCTCTGACTGGATTTAGGAGATAGGAAATAATGAGAGTGGAACTGAAATGCCATTTGCCTCAAACTTAATTTAAGCAAGAATCACACGTTCTCGATCTTGAATCTACAGTGCTAAAGGGTAATAACACAAAGGTTAGTCACATGGGCCTTTGCCTTTGCAATATTTAACAACTAAGCTTCTTCCTGAACAGCTTCCTCTTCCATTTTGGCTTTCCTAGAGAAAAAGGAATAGTCTCATTCAGAATTTCAGAGTTTGAGTCCCTTGACTGTATCCCAACCTTCAAGAGACACAGCTAAACCAGATTATTCTATCAGCTATATGCCCACAGTAGAATAGTGAGCAACCTAACAATCATTTGCACATAGTTCAACTTCCACAAGAAGTGAAGGAAAGTATAAAACTTAGATTTAGCATCTTCCTTTGTAAAGAGAGGCAATGTTAAGGATTTCAATTTACAAGTATATTTGTGTACCATGTTACCACATTTTCAATTACAATCCATTGCCATTCACATTTTTCAATGTATTTATATGCAATTATTTGAATATTTAACTTCTGATTATTAGTTTCTCCTTTTCTTACTGACATGACAGACATTTTCAGGTACTACTCTTAGTTATGCTGAGGAAATGGGAGCTGATGTTAATTGACCCAGTCCTATTCAGCATTTGAAACTAATGAGTAAGTTTTCACTTTCTGTAACTCAAACCAAACCAGAAGAGAACAAATGTCCCATTTGTTTTATTGCATTTCCAGACCTGGTACGAGTTGTTTATAAAAAAATCTTAGAGAAAAATTAAAATCCATATTTAGCCAAACACTTATGTTGCTACATGGACATGTAAGCAAGATTTGTATTGATCATGACAACCTATTCTTGTAACTGAGGTGTTTCATTTCCTAAAGGATTTTTTTTTCTCTGCAAAGTGACAAGTAAACAGAGAGCACATTCATAACAAGATTAATATGCAATCTATAGAACTTTACAGGAACATGATAATTCACAAGAAGCCTGTTTCTCAGCTGGGAGGCAGATGTGCCCCATTGATGTTCCACTGCTCTCAGCACCCCATCTCAGAACACAGAATTACTGATGGTTGACTGACTCCATTGGAGATGTACCACCTGGTGTGTTCACCCAAACAATGTCCAGGCTAGCTTTGCTTTGAAAGGAAAATGAGGTGCATGCAAGCTCTCTGTTTTGCAGTTGTGTTTCCTGTTGTTGATTTCAAATTTCAGGAATATTTGCAAGGAAAAAAGTCCTAAGGAGGCATTTCACAATAGAGTCATAGATGGTGTATTATAGACATTCCTTAACTATTAGCTGTGAAACAAAAATTTGGGTTTTTCTAATGGGATGAAGAATAATAGAATCATAGAATTATTTAGATTGGAAAAGAGTCTAGGACCATCTCTAGGACCATCAGCTGTATGGATATGAAACTCCTTGGCACTGATTTCCAACTGTAGACCACTATGAAAAGAGCAGCTTCATAATTCCTTTCCTTATGCCATGGTACTTAAATCACCTTCCTTCTCTATTGTAGTTATCCTTAAATGCACCCCTCACAATTCCCCCAGGTCCCCCCTTTCTTCCTGTGGTCATTATTTCAGTTCATACACAAACAGGCAAAGTGCATTGTCCTGGCCTGTCAAGGTGTGCATGCTTTGCTGCAGGCACAGGAGCTGGACACCTTCCACCCAAGAGATGTAGGTAAGCCAAGTCGAACTCCTCAGGTGCTGAGAGCCAAACAAGTGGTTGAAAACACTTTATGGCTTTTGATTGTTTCTTCTCCAGGCCAGTTGCACAAACAATATTTTTAAATTCACCCGGCAATTTCCCAAGTTTATTTTCTGGGGAAGGAGAACTGACAGAGAAAAATACAGCATACATCTTGTTTTCTTGGAATCAAGGCAAAAATAAGTGTTTGCATTATTATAATAATTTTAATACTCAGAATTTTAAGATGATGCAATAGTGTTGCATAATGAAAATTATGAAAGTAAAAATCTCTAAACAACATGGTTTTCTTGATATAGACTTAGATCAATTCAGATTCAGTAAAATCACTGATGTAGAGTGTGCTTACTTTTGTTTGGAATTGTTAAAATACACTGCTTTTGCTCATCCAAAGGTGTTAGTTTTAGGTCATTGCTATACTGTGTTTTGCACAATATAAGGGTCCTGCGTAGATATTTTGTAATTTTACTGAGCAGAAGACACCAAATCAGATGTAACTCTCCTCAGGGTATTTGCCCCCAGGAAGAGACCTTTTTATAAACTTTATAAAGAGACCTTTATATAAACTGTTTCAGTCACTGGGCTTTTTAGGGTGATTTTTTTCTTTATTTTTTAAAGACGTTTTGGGTTGTTAATCTTCTCAAAAGTAAATATAACTGATCACTGTTCAAAGACACCATATCCATAACTAAAAAGTAATAGCTAGAATAAGAAATTCTCAAGCTTGCTGTTGACTGGATACATAAATTTTATTACAATCCTTCATAAGATTCCTGCAGGAGTTGTGAGAGCACTGGCCCTGAAGTGCCCTGTATTTCCCATTATTATTATTTCTCCCTCAATTTTTCTTTTTCTTTACTTTGATTTCAATTGTATACAAAAGATATCTCAAGGCATATCATCTTGTTTTTCTGTCACGATATACATTAAAAAAGGTTATTCTTATAAGTATGATATTAGCAACTCAGGGTTAAACTCTATACTTTTGCTTCCCACAATTATTTTCCCTTTAATAGATTCTGAGTCTGTCTGGAAATATTCAGCTAAATGGATCCTGATAAAACCTTGTTGAAGTGCAACCTCTTTGGCCTTCCATGATGTCTCTTTGGAGTCACGAATGCAGAACAAAATCATGTTATCAAAAAAAGAATAAAGCAAATTTGCTGATGACTCCAAGCTCTGTGGTTGGCACAGGTGAAGAATGGGAAGCCATCCAGAGAGACCTGGACTGGCTCAGGAAATGGGTCCTTGGGAACCACATGAGGTTTAACAGGACCAAGAGTAAGGTGCTGCACCTGGGTCAGGAAAGTGATTGGTACCAACCCAGGCAGGGGGGAATGAACAGATTGAGAGCAGCCCTGCCCAGAAGGTCTTGGAGGTGCTGCTGGATGAGAGGACATGACCCAGCAAGGTGCACTTGCAGCCCAGAGAGCCGGTTGTGTCCTGGGCTGCATCCAAAGCAGCGTGGCCAGCAGGGCTAGGCAGGTGATTCTCCCCCTTTGTTCTGCTCTGGGGAGACCCCACCTGGAGCACTGCATCCAGCCCTGGGGTCCCAGCACAGGAAGGACATCGATCTGTTGAGGGAGACCACCAAGATAATTAGAGGGCAAGAACACCCTGTAAGACTGACAGAATTGGGGTTGTTCAAGCTGGAATAGAGAATGATCCAAGGTGACCCAATTGTGGCCTTCCAGGACATGTAGGGAGCCCACAAGAAAGATGGAGAGAGAGTTTTTACTGGGGCATGTAGTGACAGGGCAAGTGGGACTGGCTCCAAACTGACAGAATATAGGTTCCTACTAGACATTAGAAAGACATTCTTTACTGTGGGGGTGGTGAGGCACTGAAGCAGGTTGCCAAGAGAAGTTGTGGTTGCCTCTTTCCTGGATGTGCTTCAAGATCAGGTTGGATGGGACCCTGAGAGCCTGGTCTAGTGAAAAGTGACTGTGCCTATGGCAAGGGGATTAAAACTAAATGAACTTTAAGGTCCCATCCCACCGAAGCCATTCTATGATCTTATGATTCCATGGCTCTGTGTACTACTCAACTGTACATTACTACTTAATGTAAAGGTAAGCAAGGTGGGAAGGGAGAACCAAACAAAAACTCTTTCTTGATATGCACCAACATTTCTTCTCCTTGGTTCCCTAAAGAAACAGTTCATAATATGAAGGAATTAATGTGATTTTAATCAATATATGGTTTTTTCCACTTTCAAAAATGGGTTTATCCTCATTATCTTTAGATATATTTATATTTAAAATCTCATTCTCCTTGCTCTCAGTTACTCTGGTACATCTCCAGGGCACTCATTTAACAGTAATAAATTTATCTTATTCTAGAAGAGATGGAAATCTGAAAACTGGGATTAAGTTTTAGTACTTTTGAAAATTGCTCCAATTGAATTCAGAACTTTTACCCTGGCAGCTGGCAAATTGGATTCTTATTTCAATAATATTCATTTGCATTTTGTACAAAATATTTTCTCTGCATGCTGAAGGAGAGACAATGATTTTAGGATCACAATCTAGCAATTAACCAATTTTATTAAATTGCAATATTGTTATCAAAGATAACCAGTGAAAGAGTAACTAAGGCAATAATCATTTTAGGTTGCTATTTTAGTGTTAATAAATATAATTTGTTTCTAAACTTCCACGTTCTCTCTTTTATAAACTGCTTTATTCCACTTTACAACAGCTTTTACATTATTTAGTCTCCTGTTATTTTTTTGTTTGTTTTTGTTTCATTTTTAAAATTCTTTCTCCCTGCAAAACAAGAGCTTCAAACAGCATTCAGCTCTCAGTCTGAAAATATGTAATGATCTCGAAATGTATTGATAGGTTTTTCATCTTTATCTGTTTAAGGGAGAAAGTATAATAGAATCAAAAGGACTAATTGCTTGATAAGTTAATATGCTTAGAATTTTTATAAACTATAAAGGAAAAGCAACATCAGTGGCATCTCTCTAAAAGTGTATTAATAGACCATTTAAAAGATTTTTCATGGAAAAGACATTTCAAAGAGATAAAAATCTTCTGCAAATTCTGTAATTTCATTTATGAGTTTTCCAATCATTGACACAAGGAGCATTATGTAGAGTTTTGAATGGAGTTTTTGTGTCTTCTGAGATCTGCCCTGAAATTGCATAGAGTAACTACTCCCTTGGTTCAATCTCTTAAAAATCCCCATTTTTTTCTCTGTAAGAACTGTAACAAAATCAAGGTTTTCCCTGACACCAGATCAGAAGTTATTTCAAGACGCCTTCATGCCAAAGCTCTGCAATATTGCATCTATCTGCAAATCACTAATAGCAGACATATGAAGAGACATCAGAGAGCAAAACCATACTTTCATTACTACTTTTACAGGAAAAGAGAATTTTGATGGATTTTGTTATGCGACCCCCCTCTGCATGAAACTGCTGTCTGAGCTGACTCTGCTCTGGAATACAGGGCCTGCTGGAGAAGACTGTTGTTAATACACTCATTACACCAGTTTGAGTATTAAAGATTATTTTACAGTTTTAGCATCTGATCTTTCACCAGAAGTTAAGAAAAATAAAACTAAAGTAAACCTGAAATTCAAAACTAATCAAAACACAGAAACACTTACAGCAGATTTTTGCTTGAGAATCAGTGCCCAGACTGAATTATATAACAATGGGTTTCAGTCTTCCCAAAAATATCACTGAACTAATATGAATTATTATATTGGGGACAGGGATAGTTTTGGGGTTTTGTCACATGGAATAGAGTGATACTTCTTCTTTCCTTCTCATATGTGCTCTAATTCTCTGATTTCTAGTATCTCCCTTTTTTCCTCACTTCTAATTATTCTCATTTAGGTTTTTTGCTCAGTTTTTCTAGCTCAATACCACTAAGTCAAGCCATCTTCTAGTCCCACATTCCCAGTCAGAAGATTACTGAATGAGGATGCAAAGGTGCTGCCTACAACTGAGATGAGAAATTGAAGACAAGCTAGTGTTTGTGTATTATTTTTGAGCTTGGAAATTGATTGTTTGTGACCTATTCATGCAGCCAGTTATAATGTGCAATATAACAATTTCAGAGAGCAAAGGGTAGGTACCCTTTCTGACAACCAACTGCAGAACCCACTAATAGAGCACAACATCTGTGATATCGACACAGGACATGAGGCAGCTTTCCTTGCTTTTCCTTACTCCTCTGACTTGCAAGAAGATTGTCATCTTAAAGAGATTCATCAAGGCTGGAAAATGCTGACTGAAGTTATTAACTTGCTTTAAGCTGAGACACTATGGTCAACCTCAAGATTAAAAACAATATGTAGAACAAATGAAGTTGGCTTAAACTGAAAATGTGTACTTATATTTTTTCAAGCACATAGACAGAAATAAATATTAATTAAGCAGTCCTTACATCACTCACAACTACTTAGTAATTATTTAACAATAAATTCAAGTTCATTGCACTGTAGGATCATAAACTTGAGTGGCAACATGAGCCATATGCAGAAGAGTCATAGCAGTGTTTGTCAATTATAACTCCAGCAAGCTTGCAACAAGATTTAGACTTTAAATTCACATACCCTGTAGCCCCATGAAGCTGAGTAGCCTGAGAACAGAGAGCCAATTTCATAAGAAATGCTGGAGTCTGAAAGAACAGATTTTGTTCAACATGAGGTGTCTCCCCTTCCTAGTAGAAAAGTAGATTTGTATGCATCTTTTTCCTTGTTGCCCTTCTCCTTTTTTCTCAGAAATCAGAAATTAAGAAGACTGGACATTTACCCAGCATGTAGGATTTGATTGCAAATGGGTTGAATCTGTAAACACCTGGATTATCAAAGTAGGTATTCAATTTCTGTCTCTTAGTCTTTTCTACTTCACATGAAAGATAACAGTCACTGAGTCAGAGTGTGACTGAGCCAATCACAGTTATCAACGTTCCAGGATATGACACATTGTGGGTTTGAGTTACCCCTAACTCTTTTTTCTCCAAGAATTTGTTCTAGATGTTGACAGACTGACTGAATTTTTTAAAGGTTAAATGAGAAAAAGCTGCCTTGTGCATATAATATTATTTTTAATAAGACGGACACCACTATAGTTTCAAACATACTATTAATAGGAACAGAGGACAATTTTAGCCATATTTCTTTTAAATTATGCCCTTCTGTGACATGGCTGCCACTGTAGCCTCCTATTTCCCCTTGACAAGCCTGACACTTAAATGCAAGTGCCGAAAGCACCATAAAATGTATTGCAAGATCTGAGACAGAAACAGCAAATATTTAAAAGTACATTAGTTTTGATATGAATTCTTTGCAATTCTTGCCTTATGAAATAAATATTATAAACAGACACTTCAGGATTCCATGCCCTTGCCACCCACATTACATTATGTTCTGACATATTTGTGTAGCAGAACCTTTTAAGCTATTTTTTCCCCAGAGATGCCTAGACAACAGATACTACGCCACATACTTGAAGGAAAAGGTAGACTGTATATATTCACTGTACTTGAAAAAATGTCCCTTCCTTAAACCTTGGTAAAGTCTCATCTGACTAAACATACTTCATATCCGAACAAGACATCTGGTCTCCCTTTATAAATGGAGGGACGACGGGTATTTCCTGGTGCCATTCATCTGTTTTAATGTAGATATCACAGACAGGTCAAATGAATTATGCCCTGGAGTTGTCTATTTCTATCCACTAACTATAAAGAGAGAGGGTGGCTTTGACTTAAGGTGGATGTTTAGATAAGAGGAGCAGCATGTTTAATATAGTCCAAAAATCATGGAAAAGCAGACATCAGCTGCCATTTATTATTCCGCTCTACTACTCTTTTACAAGGTAAACCATAGTCTATGAAAATCTGGATAACAAATTTAAAAAGGGTGAAATGTTTTGAAAACTGTTGACACTTAAAACCAGTTTAAATGCAATCCTTTGAAAGGTTAAGCTCCATTTTGTGCCTGCTTTTGTTTACAGAAACACCTGCACAGTCATTTCAGGGTTCCTCTACTCCACGACAAATGCAAAAGGTGGTTCCAACATCCTTTTACTGGAGGTCACCCATGACTTTATCCTGGATCAAGCCTTCAATGCAGTCTATAGAGAAGCACCTGCTGACATGGTCACGCTTGCTGGTTCATAGTAATTTCCTGATATATTTGGGAAGGAAAATGCCTGTCTGCCCTGGGGGCTTGTTTCTTCTTGTCCAGGAGAATCCACACTGGCATAGCACACAGCTTCACATTGCCAAGGAAGCACCTAATTAATCTAAAAATTAGGTTTTTTTCTTGAGCAAGAACCAGCAGCCTAGACTTGCCTAGTACAGCTGCAGACTTCTACATGCAGATATTGTCATGAGTCATCTTGTATGACTGATGTTGTTTATAAATAGGGGCAGAAATTCTGAGGTTGCCCTTGTGTAAAACTGCTTGCAAAACAGGTCCTAAGTAAATTGTTTCCTTACTGAGAGTATAAGACCTGACAAGGTAATGGACTCAGTTTTAGCTATATATGGCCTTGTTTGCTATGTACTGGGATTTATCTTGACCAAGTTCTCTGAAAACAAGTTAATTTAAAAGATTGAACTTAGTGAACCTAGGACTTTGGTATATAAATAAAGGGACTTTTCCCATATGCAAAAAACAACATACATAGAAGAAGGATGAGCACAAAAAGTTAGATTGACAGACAAGCTACATATGACAAGAAGAAGACAGGGTTAACAAAGAAAACATGCCTTAAATTTGTTTAGCATCACATATTCCACAAATAACACAAGATCAGGTTTGTGCCTTGGCTTCCCTCTGTCACCTACAGAATGCAATAAACTTCAGGTTGTGCTTATTGACAATATCTTGACTTTCCCAACAGTCTAAAAATTATATTGGCTATTGAGAACACGCTGGCAACATTTGCTTTTCTGTCCTCAAATACTTCTGATCTATTAGACTATTGGTGAGATACACCAGCATCCTGAATTGAGACCTATCGTATCTAGCTGAAACTGTCTACACCAACAAGCCAAAGAGGAGGGAGAGCTTGGATGAATCATACTCTGCAAACAGCTAGCTCAGGATAGTATGTACTATCCTCTGAAACCTCTCCCTTTTCACTAAGGACTGAGCTTTATACCTTTGAGGTATTTTGGTGAAATAAATTATATCTTAAAGTCATAATGAACAATAAAACTTGCAGTCTGACTAAAATATAGGCGGGTTTTCTAGTGATGGTGGGGTTTTTTGTTTGTTCATTAGTTTTAGGTTTGAATTTGTTGGATTTTTTTTTAATCTAGAACAAAAAAATTAAAATATACAGACAATGAAAAAACAGAAATGATTCATACAGATTTTCTTAGAGATAATACTTCACATCCATGAAATTAATATTGGAAAATTTCAACACAGTTCCAGTAGCTTATGATATTACAGTGCAAGATTGCAATGAAAAAAAATCTCAGATCTTACTTATTATAAGTTGCTCTTGTTTTAATGTCATCATGAGTCTAGATTTGGAGGGAGGAAATTAATTCCACACTTGCTGACAATTCTGTTTTCAGTATAAGAGTACAAAGGCAATAATGATTTCAGTGAAAGACTATAAAGAATCCTCTAAAATGAAATGAAATGCCAGTGTAAGGTATATTACTGTTCATGAATGAAAAGGAAATTAAAGCAAATCAAATCCATGTAAAGCCTATAACTAGGATTTACAGGCATATCTGAATATGTATTCCATTCCTATTTTTCTGGTTACATATCACAAAGCATAGATTTACCATCAGCTTAAGGAATATACCTACACAAACTGAACAGGAACCTTCTACCTCAGCCCTCTGATTGGGGGCTGTACCCTTTCATACCTTTGTTATAGCCAGTGTTGTTTAACAATGCCATTTTTTAGATCAACTGGATGAGAAAGACTTCAGTGTTAAAAGAAAATCACTGAGAAGGCACTTTCTGGTTTATTATTGAGCATAAGTGCAAACAACTGTCTAAAGCTAATTTCTCAACTAAAACGTTTATGGAAAATCTTCATCTCTTTGTGTTTGAATGAGATTCTCTTCCTGTTTATTTAACAACAATCTACAACAAGATGCCAGATTTTGGCTGCTGCTGGCCAAGCAAGTGTTCCTCTCCTGAGTCTCAATCAAATATTGACAGGGTCAGTAACAACAGGCTACAGGATTCAACCCCAGACAGAAAAGGTGTTTGAAGGGAGCATAAAGTGGAAGATTGCACCTATGTGATGTGAATTTTCAGCATGTGTTGAAAAGTTCACATAAACAACCTTTAAACTGCTTCAATTCACATCAAGAGCATAAAAGCACTTTCAGAATCAGAAGGTTGCACATGGCTTTTAAATTGTGATCACTCCATCTTGAGAATTAAATAACTCCCAATGAAACAGACAAAAATGTGATAATTTGTCTTCCTTAATTCTGTGCAAAAGGTTCTGTAACTGAATGTGTCTGATATCTTCAGCTATGCTTCTGGTTTATGTTTACTTTTAATATGTTCATCATCATAGTAATTACATCATTGTAGTAATTTTATAGGATTTCTGCTGACATAAAAGGCCAATGCATTACTTTTAGAAAAAAGGCAGATCTGTACAGCTCATTGCTATCTCTTTTTCCCCACAAGCACATCAAAAATAGGGACATTCTATGAAATAGTCTGAGGTGCTCAATAAAAAGTATTATACATTCCACAACCAGAAGAAGATCCAGTCCAAGAATCCATAGGGTCTTACCTGCCCTTGATGAATTTGGTTAAGAGTAAACCAACAGAAGTGGATGTGGACTACAACAGCAACAGAGGAAGAGAGAGCAGGTTCCTCAGCACCCCGATGTAACGTTCTGACTCATTATTGGGTCACACCTGCCTTGAGCTCCTGCCTTCTGTCTGGATGCAATGGAATTACTCTGCTTGGCTCTGTTTTCCTCTGACAGGTCTGGGATAGCTCTGCCTGTGCAGACTCACATGGGACAATACCATTAGTTGTCTTTTTAAATTAAGTTACAGTGAGCTTGATTATTAGAGAAGTCTGCATATGGGCGTCCTTAAACAATTTCCTTGGTCCTGAGATCAGGTATTATTAGGCACAAGACCTAAAGAAAGTTCAGGAAATCAGCAGCACCTGTGGCACCACAGAGCAACCCCTAATGGCATGGGGACTTGCTCTTGAAAAGAAAAATGTCCAAAAAGTATAATGAAAGAGCAATTTAGAAAAAACAATAATGCATTAAAATAAAAATGCTCAGACATTTTACTTCTTATCCTTCTCTTTCAAGAAGATTCAAATTTAAATGAGGGAAAGATTTTATTCAACATCATATTTTCCTGCAAGACAGTGCATGATAACCAGGAGAACCATAAGTGCACATAAAGGGACAAATATATATTAAAAAATCCTATTTCCTTCAAATCAGTGGAGTCATGATATAGTTCATGTAAAAGCAGACGTAGATAGGATTCTGTAAGCAAGTTCCTACAGACCTGTATTCCATTTCCTTAGCACAAAATGATCTGGAAACAGGAGCAGCAGCATTAAAATCTTAAACCAGAGACTGGACATGGAACTTGTCAGGTGCTGAGAACTCAGAAGCATCCCGCAGAATTTTCCATTCTAGGGCAAATGAGGTACAAATGGCATGGTGGTTGCTCATTTCACATAAATACAGTGCAGAAGTCTTAACAGCCAATGTTATAACACTAACATGGAATACTGAACACATAATAATATTGAAGAGGATTTCTATCTATTTTTCCATCCTTGTTTATACTGTTCAAGAGAGAGTTTTGATGAACGAAGCCAAACTGACAAAGCAAGACAACAGCATCCACTGTTCCATTCTGATAATTATGACCAAATATTTTTTGCAGGTGACTTCCTCTTTATATAGTATTTTTCTTATCTTTTTATAATATTTTTCCTTTTTTTTTTTATAGTATAGTCCATCTACTTGCTTAAAGGACAAGTTTCACAGGGCCATGCCAGTGCCCCTAAGATATGCTTGGATTGTATTTAACACAACTGGTCTTTCCCATTTTATTGTGCAGCCCTGCTGAAATGTATAGCTGGTATTTCTGTCCTGGAGACTCATTTGATGATAGAGCTGTGTCATAGCTTCCTGAGTCTCCTGTTTCAGAATACCAGTGTAATTTTATTTCTCTCAAGAGCTGGGAAAACCTCTAACAATAGTTATGCTTTTGGAAATGCTTCTCTAGTCACAAATTATCTCCTAGTAAGTGTAGCTACTTCCAAGCCCATAAAATAAATACTTCATTGAAATGTAATTTAATTTCTTATTTGTGAATTGACTTGCCTGCATAGCTGCCACTTATGTTAAAATATCTCAATCCCATGTAATGTTATTCACCTATGACAAATCCTTACTTGCTACTAAGGACACATGAGCATGAAAATTCATTGTACTTATGATACTTAGAAAAATTAAACTCTTTGAATAGGAGTTTGTTTCAGGGATGAAAGAGGAAAATTCCAAAATCTAATTCAAAGTATCCTAATGATTTTTTTAAAAAAAATTACAAAACTCTTAACTATTTAGAAACAGAAAGTAATTTAGCAAATCTACAAATCACAGTTTATACCAAGGGTCACAGCTAGTATTGTAACTTAGTGATTCCAACTCAATACTTTTTCAAAACTACTCTTCAGATCATGGTAAGACACATTAATATCATATATGTATAGAGAGAAGTGATTTCGTCATCTACTTTAAACAAAAAATTTTGCTCCTAATAATTGTAATCTTTAAATCTGACATCGACTTTCATGCTTATATTTTCATTTTCACCCTCATGACAAAAGGGCAGACCCATTCCACTACTGGACTTGCATAAAAGCTCCTTATTCCTCTTTCTTTAAAAAGGGAGTGATTCTATTCCTTTGGCTCCTAAATTGGTATTGTCCAACATGACACAGCAGCTCACCTCCACACCTACATGTACTGTGATAAGTAAATACTCAGCAGTTACACCACAGTCCCTTAAGTTACACTTTGGTACATGAGCATTAACATCAAAAGTCAAAATGGAAGGAAGAAAAAAAAATTCCTTTAGCCATGCAGTTTATTAGTGTGTTTATTTCAACTGCAAGATATTTTACTTGAAACAGTCACAAAAGATACCTTAAACTTCAGCTATTTGATCTTGCCCACTCTACAAAGAAGCTGCTAGTAACAGTGGAAGGAATGTGGGTGTTTGATAGGTACCAGTAGATGAAACTGAATGTTTTACTTAGTGAATTTTTGTTTATGAGAGAGATGTGGATTCAGAAGAAACCTCTTCTTATACCTTAGAGGAAAGGACCTCAAAGACATGACTTGAGATTTCTGTTGCGAATCTTTTGCCTAAACCCAGACCGATTTCTATTGCATATGGTGGAAAAATCCATTACTAATAAGTGAAGCACAGTGAAAGGTTTGCCTGGAATGAACAAATTAATGAAAATCTAATTATGCAACAATTTCCTGCAGATTTCTTCCCTCATGAGCTGGAACATTTTTCTGACTGGAACAGGACTGGAACATTCAGTTAGCATGATCCAATCCTGTTCTCCATGTTTATTAAACACATATTTCGGGATTGTGCTGGCACATTTATCTCCCATACGTATTTCCTCAAATACACAGAGGAATAAACACAAAATGCTTATAGCAAGTAGCATATTCAATCAGCTGGGCCGGTGGATTACTGCCCTTGCTTCACAACTTAACCCTGTCTGTGGTGAAGGGACATTTACTACAGTCTGAACCACCAGTCACAGGAGGCTTCAGGAGTGGTGTAGTCTTGGACAACCAAGCTATTCCCTTTTCTTTTAGGAAGTCAGCACATTTCTTCAAAATAGATTTGTTATCCTAATAGAAAGACATTTGGGAAAGGATTAACACTTAAAATTTGATGTAGATGTAGGGCTTTGTGTCTTTCTGCTTGAACTTCTCATAAAACATTTGCATTCACTTTATCAGAGTTATCCATAGCAGTTCAGTGTTTTCACACCTTTATTTTAAATGCATTTTTCCTGATCAACATCTAGAATTGATCAGGCTGTCAACACATAAACTTTCTTAAAAAAAGTCATTGGACCAAAGATCCCACTTCTAAATATTTCATAGGACAGTACTTCAGTAAATGTCATTAAATTAAAGTAGGTGAGAGCCAGATACTATAGTTACCTAAATATTTCTCCTCCTTACAATGAGGAGAATATCATCCGTAATCCACATAATATTTTCTTTCTTCTGCATGATGTAATCAGACAAAGTCACTCACAATTTTTTTCAAAGAAAAACATACTCTCAAACTGAGGACACTTTTATATAATGTGAAAATATTTCAAGGGACTTTTCCTCCTTTTCAATACACTAAATCTTTCAAGAGACTAGTTAATAAGACAGGTTATAATTATGGCTTTCTCAAAGGTTTCACTATATTCCAAAGATATTTTTTAAAATGGATATATGAAGAGGGAACAGTTAAGATAGCATCTCACAGATACATCTTTTAAAGACTGGTAGGAAAACTTACTTCTGCAGGAGACTTCATTCTTTGTAAATATTAAGGCTCAATGGCTATTGTTTTGCCTCTTGTTTGTATAGCATTTTGTTATATTAAATTAACTAGGAAATGCCAAAAAATGCAAAAAAGACCTGGCATAAGAACTGTAATGGAGTGATTATGAATGCTTGCAGGATTAGAAAGGCAATGCTTGAGTCTTCATGACTTCTGAAAGGACCTCTATAAACAAAACCCAGCTCAGCCTTCCCTGTTGCTCTGTTTGGAACACAAGATCTCCTCATGACAGACACCATCACAAATACATATTATCTGACACTATTGAGAAAGTTTCATCAAAAATAGTGTTTGGCATGTCTATTCACTGTTTCTCATATCTCCTCTGCTAGGAAAGACTATCCCTAAGAGGAAATATTAACCAATTTTACTTCTTTCTTTTCTTTCTCTTTCTCTCTACCTGGTTCTTATAGCATGGTGGGAGAAGATGTAGTAACTCAAATCTATCTGAGTGTTCCTTTTGATATCAAACTAAGTAATGTTTTTGTCCCTCAGAAGCAGAATTCTCTACAAGAACTGGCTGATGATGTTGTTGGCTGAAGGATGACATTTACTGATTGATATATATATATATATATATCAATCTCCTCCTTGTAAAATCTTGCATGCTTTAAGATGACAAATACGTGAACTTGGAAATTGCTGCTAAATAAAATGTACCAAAATCCTTTATACGCAATTCAGTTATCTATTAAAACTTCCTAGAAGTCAGCTAAAATGTAAACCCTGTAGTTTTTAAAAACCTGAAAATGAGACCTTAAGAAGACTGTAAATCCAGTGCCCTAATCTTAAAACCTCAAGGCACCACACTGGTATTATTTTAGGCACCTCATGGTGTTGTTTTCACTGTCTTTTACCAAGGCAGTTTCCAGTAGCTCTTTCCTTGCCAGCAAGTGTGTGACCATTTCAGTTGCTGCTCACTTCTTCTACTTATGCCAGGAGCACATGGTTTACCATTTGAAGAGAAGCAGAGGCTGATGCTGCTGCCAACAAGAAATTAAATGAAATCCAAACAGGCTGCTGGTAACATCAGACAGATTTCCCACTTTCTTCAATGGAGCTGTGAATATCTGTGCTTTGTCTAGTACTTGCATTCATTATCCTTGTAATCATAGCTGCATGTGCTGTAAACCTAAGAATATGTGTAGAGGTGTTTACTTAGAGACACAAAATCTTGTTTGCATGAATATCTTGCACATCAGTTTGCAGATGCATTTTACTCAGTGCTCACAGAGAATTTTAAAGTAAATTTTATTCTAATACTGTGTAAACAAGTTCCACTGAAAAACAATTAAGTTGTACCAGAATAAAACTGACATGAAAGATTCACCAAAATCCAGTAATTCCTAATGTATTTTTCCATTGTTCCTCCTTCATCTTTTGCATCTACATCATTGCTGACAGTTTGCTATTCAGCATAATAGATATGTCAGTAGTTATTCCTACATTTTTAAAGCCAGTAATTTTAGGACAGATATAGAAGAATCTGCGCCTAAAATTTAGATTATGCACTTCTCTGAAAAAAAAATCTTTTTGGGATGAAATGGAGAAGGAGCTAAAGGAAGTAATAAAGGCAATGGAAAAAACATAGTTTCTGCATCAAAATATCTACATTATGCAAAGTAATTCTTTTCCCTTTCTCAACAGCATTTTAATCAGCTGAAAATGACATAACTAGCTTTTTTTTTGAGCAGTAGAATAATTTTCAGCCATACTATCTTAATGCTGAGCATGTCTTCAAGTTACAAAAACAAACAAAAAAAGTGCTAAGATTTTTAAATACCATGTGGAATCTAAATAGGAATGGGTTTGGACGACTGTATCATTTTACAGCCAGATTCTTCCCTGTGATGACACATCCAAACACTTGAAGGAAAAATGAGTAATTCCCTTATTTATCCTTTTTAAATGCATGTGTAACCAATATGTCTTTCATTTACATTTTCAGCTTTCTTTACAGAAAGTTCTTACAAGTTTAGCTCAGTATGCTAGGACTGCTTTCGTCAGAAACACAGTTTCTTAACTACAGTCTTCAGTTATTAGTGATCATAATGACAGGTCACAGATTCATAACCTTTCTGCTCAAAACCGACAGAGACGGAATGAAATATTTTATGTACTTTCCTGTGACTTACAAGCGTGATATGAAAACGTAATATCAAGTTCATAGATTAATATTTACCCCTACATCACTCCTGGGACCACAGCACTTCAGTTTTAGGCAACATATTGTAGTAAAAAAATTAATACTGTATTCCATCTATTTTATGATCACTTTACACAGATCTTGGAAGATAATCAGGATGATTATTTTAATTTACACTGAATAGACAAAAAGATCTGGCAACAAATACATTTGAAGTGTTCTGTGTTGAAATTAGAACAGGGTGGAAACCACAACAAATTCACTTTAATTATTTCCTCAAGCTTAAAAATCAGGGGACCATATTCTGCATTTTTCCTTCTACACCAAATAACTACATCAAAAAGGTCAGAGAACTTAGTAAGTGCTCCTTCCGATATATAAAACCTGGTTTCCATCTCCTCTTGTGTTTGGGATTTAGGGAGGGAAATAGAGGATAGGAAAGAAAGATGAGTCAACCCCTTTCCTTTTTTTCCCCCTCAGCCACAGCTGGTGATGCATGATAGAGAATGGAGCTCTCAAGGCTTCAGTTGCTCCTTATTATTTTTCTCTACCTACCTGCCTGCCTCTGCTGAAGAAAAGCAACCCCAGAGAAACAGCTGCTTTTCCTCACCCAGGATTCTACTGGGAATATAATGGAAGAGACCACAATGGGTAGAAGCTGAGCTCCACAGAGTTAATTTACTACCATTGCCCATCCTCATAATTTCTGTCTTAGGGTATATCTACCCTGAAAATGGCTACACTGAAATTAAGGGAGTTCTTAGTGGTATAAGGTAGTAAACAGAGTCATTATAAGATGATGGGTACTGAGTTGCTGCCTTCCTCTTTGCATCTGTCTTCACCTGGTGAAACCATGACCTCTTTTCTCAGTCACCAAATATTTCTCCTGAGTACTCCTCACCACTTCTCTACAGAGTAGGCAGAAAGCAGATTAATCTATGTTGTCTGATTTTGCACAAAATCATATCAAGAACACTAATAATATCCATTACTGGCTGCACTGTGAAGATACTAATCACCCCCTAGAGAATACAAACATTGTAAATCAACATGGCTGTTTGTGCAGGAATCATTAGGCCATGGCTGAAGGGAATGATTGCAGACTCTGGCCTGTTGTTATTATTTGTGAAAATGAAATTAATTTAAAACTGTTCTCCAGCAGAGTTGGCTTGCTAGGATTATACATGAAATGTGTACTCGACCAAGAAAAGGCTTTGTCCTTTTCCATAGAAATGCCATGCAAGCTTCAAGCTGAAGTTGAACTTGCAACCAGCAGTGTGCTGATAGCCCCTTTCACCACATATTGGCAGGGAAAGTTCCATGAAGAAGCTTCAAGGACCTAGCTTGAGTGCTGGGGTAATTTACTATTGCTGGTGGCTGGTGTGTGATGCAAAAATCACAACTGTATGGAAAGGGAATGAAAGAAGAAAACAACAAAAATCATTTAGAGCAAACTTTGTTCCAAAGAGAGAAAATTTTATATATTCATAAAAAAAGAGAAAATCACAGCAAAATATAGACAGACTAGAAAAGAAAATCATATTAATTTGTATCAGCATTTAGAACCTACCTAAGAATATAAATTTATGATCAGTTTTAAAAATTATATTTTTTGAAGTATGTTTTCACTGATTTTTCGCCCCTTCTAAAGTTTATATACCAAAGCAGAATATTTGTGACAGATTAATGTCTATTAAACATGGGTTTTAAAGTAGATTTATAAAAATATAATCTAACCCAAGTCATATACACATGTTCACTTTCTAAACAAACGTTTGTATCTACATCTAAATGAAACAAAAATAACCATACATCATGGATTAAGACCATGATATAATAATATTATATTAATATAAATTATATGAATTAATACTATAATTGTTAATATAAATTAATAGATTATCATTATAATATTATAATAATATAAAAAGAATAATATTTTTTCCTATTTGAGGACTCCTTTGCCATTTAGGACTCTTTAGTTTTATATCTATTAGGGACATCTGAAGCAGGAAACAACCATCGTGCTATTGATTTATCTCCACTTTGAAAGAGTTTCTTAAACTTTATATAATTACTTGCATTTATTATGATCTGTCTGCCATCTACATAGCTCTTATAGAAATGCTAAAACATCATGCTGGGTTGCTGTGTTGATGGCAGGTTGCCTCCAATTTCCACCTGTTATACTGTATTAAAATAGATAAGGGAATATTAAATACAGCAGCAACACTACTTAGTGTAATTGCTGTGGGGATGTTATTCCATCATTACTGAGACACACCACCGTGCAGAAGAGAACCCCAGGATGCAGCATATGCCAGGAAACTGGTTTTGACATGTTCTGGTACTGAAGCTAAGCCTAACAAAAACTAAACTACAAACAAGAACGGTAAGGCACAAGCGCCCCCTGAACCACGTTCATAAGCTTGAGCTAACACTTATGCCATGATCATTTTTGTCTTTTCTTTTAAACCCCTGGTATACCTCAGCTTCTGTATTCTCAGTGCTTTTTGCCTAAATTCTTGGACTTGTTTGTTAAGCTAGGAGACGAAATATTTTAGAAGCTTCATAGTTAGGGATCAGTGTGTCCCAGACCCCAAGGTTCTCTCCAGAACACATTTTATAAACTGAGATAGAACCATCCAGGGGAAGGTTCCTTGGGATGGGTGCTCACTCAAGCCTCTTACTGGGGAATTTTGGATAGATATGCTAATTAGTTAGACCTAAAATGTTAGACCAGACCTTGAGGAGGGGAGTTGCAGTGGCCATTGCAGGGTGTATGGAGGTGCACTCGATCTGGATGTGGTGCACCAAAGCATACTTAAAATAAATACTGAGGTAAAATTCCTTTTTCCCTTCTAACCATTTACTCTTTAATTTTAAGACCAGGAAAAGGCATCCACACCACTTACTGGTTGGTTTCATCCCAGAGACTGACTGAAAAGGGAAAAATTCTTCAAAATCTTATGAAAGGATTTAAGGCAGCTACAGTTCTTGAAGCTTTTTCACAAAAGCCTCAAAATTCTTTTTTTTCATTTTTAAACTCTATTAGCCGCCTCAAATTAAAAAAATCTATTATTTACACAGGCTCATTTTGAGTGTTTTACACAAATTCCTTTATACAAAATGAAGTCCTGAAAGGTACATATATACTTATATTATACACAATATATATCTAATAATCTAATTGTGATCTTGGTCAAAGCAATACAAACCCTGGCTAACTCAGAAATGTCCAGGATTATTGAGTTAAAGAATATGGAAAAGTTAAAAAAAGAAAAAACAGGCAGCTATATTAGGAGGACCATCTATTTTATGGAGTAAAAAATACAGACTTAATGGCAAAAAAAGTAATACCTTTCATTTTCTTTTTGAAATAAAGGGATGCATTACCTATATTATATAGGTCCACATTTCAAAAAAAAAAGTAAATAAGCTAAGTAGACATAATCTAGTAAACCAAAAGCTTGAGTCGCAAGCAGAAGAGGAAAAAAAGCCTGTTACTTTATGTAATGTCCTTCCCTTTCCACTCAAGCAGACATAAAAGAAAAAAAATCAAGACCCTATATTAGGACATACACTTCCTCTCAAGTTTGTGCTTCGGTCCTTTTCTAAATCAGCAGTTTGGTAAGCAATTTATGCAACAGAATGTGATTTATCATTCCAAAGATGTCCTCTTTCCCTTGGTGTCTGATATATATACAGAAACCTATTCTTACTCTCCCTACAGACAGAAGGCTGGGAAGATGCTTGGTGTGATGATAAAGCACAAAGAACAAAAAGAAAAACAACTTTGTGAGAGAAGTCAGTGTGATAACAAGGCCACTTATCAAAGGAACTGAATTGCTGAACAGAATTTAACACCAGCCACTGGGACACAGAACATAGGCAAAGGATTTGTGCTCTGACAAAATAAGCAGAGTCCCACTTTGTTTTCTAAAAATGCAGGGTTTCATGGTGCTTTTCACTGCAATCAGTTCCAGATGAGTGTTCCCCCCGTCGTCATTTTGCACGCATAGCACTCTCTGCTAGAGAAACACTGTTATATTCAAGAGCCACACGTACATCTGGATTTTTTTGCAGCAACTTTTGGAAACACTTAGAAGGGTAATTTCACTTTTTGCTAGTTCTTGTTACTCCTTTCAGCATTTAGAAAATATTAATAAACAAAATATCTTTGTAGTGTTTTTTCTACACTATAATTAATCTAAATGGATAACCTGACTGTACAGGAAAGTGGAAGGTGCCTAGAGCTGCTTCACGTTCCAACAGCACCTCTGACCTACCACATATAAATCACACATGAAAGTGAAGAGAAATGATACTGTAGTGATAAACAATTGGAGCATTTGGAGCCCTTCATGTCATTAAAGTATGTCATGATCATACTTTTCATCAGTAATATATTGTAAGTTAGACATGACATCATTTGCAGGTAACTGCAATTGCTTTAAAAAAAGCAAAACATGTGTCTGCTTAACAACATGCATGATGCAAAATATGCAAACATTTTTTGTTCTCCACTAAAATCAATTATCTCCAAGTCATTTAACAGTGCTGAAAGGCTCTAAGACATAATAATATATGATACGTAGGAAAAAACAACTCTCTTTATAATAAATTGTCCCACATATTTTTGCCTCTACACCTAGTTTTAAATTGTGTATTTTTTTTCAAAACAAAAATGCAAACATGAAGATAAACTATTGAAATTATCAAAGTGTTTTCAGGGAGAATGTGCTACAGTCTACACAATTTCAGAATTGAATGGAACATATCATCACTGGAAGAGACAAAAGGAAAAGGAGTGATTTTCATTAAGAAATTCTACATATAAAATGAGCTCAAGAAGTCAAAGAAGTTAATTACAAAGAAGTACTCAGGATTCAAATTCACACACACAAAAAAGAAAATTATGTTCTGTCATAAATCAATTACAGTAGGAAAAAAGGAAATTGCTTTTTTAACCAATAGTTGACCAGAATATTTTTAAATGTTACTTTTGCATTTTGATATATGTATCATCTGGCAATAATACACCCATAAAAGTTTTCATAGACTATTGCACAAAGCACCATTACTTAACATCATGATTTTCAGAAGTAGGGTATAGGTAGGCTTTTTTCCTTAGTTAATTTACTAATACTGTAGTAATATTCTCACTTACCACTGCAATAGATGAAAAGAAAATTATAGTCTGTATTTACAACTAACAATGCCTGAAAATATTCTTTTTTTTTCTGTATATTAACCATTCACTTTGTCTCCTTACTACATCAGAGTGTAGCTGTTACAATTTGGGAATAAATTTAACAAATTTTTGTTGCATGTATTTATTAGTGTTTCAAAAGGTTGCCTTGCAAGTTATGCTTACTCATTCTTGTCACAGCCATACATTATTTATGAAATGTCTGTATAATGATAGATTATTTATACTCTGATATTTATGGCACATCCTGATCTGAGAGTCTGTATGAAACTGTTCAAGAAACAGCAGAAAGTGTATCACATAACATGAAAACCTATTATTAAAAATAGATGGCAAAAAAGGCTTATAATATTGGTTTTTTCCAAAAGGTATATTCTCCTATTGCCTTGCAAATAAAAATCTGCTTTAAGGTTGCCATTCATCATTTATTATATATATATTTTTGGCTGCACATAGGCATAGGAGTTTTTTTAATATTTCAGTCTGAACCATAAGCTATTCTGAGCTGCAGTGTCCTTTGGATACTTTTCCTTCCTCCAAGGGTTTAAAGGTTAAGATTTCAATAAATGTGACCTTCTGGATTTTATACCCATGAAATAATTATTCACTTGAAAATTCAGAAGATATTTTTCTTGTCACGACTATGTAAATCCTTGTTTTCATGTGTTTTAAGGGTTATTTTTGGTGAAATCTTAAAGAATGTATTAAGAGAAAGTGCCACCACTCCCATGATTGGTACAGAAAGAGAGTGAGCCTAGAAAAACTCATATAGCACAAAAAACTAAGCCCTGGCCCGTGACAATTTGGGAGTCAGCAGAGTTGAGTACACTCCTTTATCAGCCAGGAACCAATTAAGCTCTTCCTAAGCAAAAGAAGTGGGTATGATAACTGAATAAAAGCTGGAGTAACAGCCAGCTGTGCAGCTGGAAAGCATGAGGGCCATAGAGGAGGGCATTTGTGGTCATACTCTTCACTGCCCATGTACACACAGTCTGTATGGAAAAGCAAAAAAGGCATTATAAGAATGTAAAAATGCACTGAATAGTATGAGACAGATGTGAAAAAAAACCCACAAACCAAAACAATAGACTTTCAGATGTTAAGGAAAGGAAGAAAATGGAATTTCCAGGAACAGGCATTCTAATAGGTCCATCATAGTAGGATTTCTCTACACTGAGTCCGTGAAAGAGTAGCATAAATACATTTTTGGCTTAAGGCTTGGCAGTTTTTAGCAAAGAGAAGGTCTGGTCTTCCACCTATTAATTTCTCTGATCTGTATCTATCCATCACTCTGACTCCTAGAAAGTGGGTGTGGACATACACAGAAAGGAAGAAAATTTAAGTCCCGTAACTTTAAAATGGCAATGAAGCACCTAGAAGATAAAAAGGAGAAAAAAGAAAAGAAGAATCCTCTATAATTTGTTTTGCATCATGTTGTTTAAAAAAGGAAAAATGATATTGTATTCAGAAGGAATGGGTAACTCCAGCTGAAAAAAAATGTGCAAGGAAACAAAAAAAAGTGTTTGAGTCACAAAATGATAAGGAGTAATAGCAACATTATATATTTGAAAAGAAAATGGAAATAAACCCTTTTCTACAACAGGTTTCTGTTTAATATAATTTGGCAAGGATATCTGGAGAACATGAAACTACATAAAAACCATAAATCTTCTCAAAACAAAACTGGCATCATAACTGATAAACCCAAAATTTCTGTTAAGCTGGAGTTAAACAAACAATATTATGGTTTCAGTATTGCTCAGTGGGTGACATATCACAACAGCTGGAACTTAGCACAACCTTACTGCTCTTCCAAATAGGGGTGGGATGTTGATGGAATTGGCCACTCACCCCAAAGAAGGTTTAAATTTGACTGGGGTAAAAACAATTTTTTTCTTTTATTAAGTTTAATTGAAATTTTTGTTAGAAAAAACATTTATTCAGAGTAGTAACCAAAAGGTGAAATAGTAATGGTGTTAATGGATTTGGGAAATGAATAAATTCTTAGTAATTAAGGAATAATAGCCAATATTTGCAGATCATTGCCTTTCTTCAAGATGTTTTAAAAGCATTAAATATTCTTCAGAGCTCCCTTGCAAGTTAGGTGTATGTGATGTCTCATTTCAAGGATGGAAGAAAATTGAATTAGGGAATTTTGTTATTTACTCAGCCTTGTAACTGCCTCAAGAGCCAGAATGATGATAATTTAAATCATCCAAAAAGCTAGCCATCTACTCAACCCTAGAAATATCAGAAATCTGAATTTCCCCTCAGATATGCGCCATACCACACTCAGTCTTCCTACCTGGGAAGAATTTAATTTCCTATATTTTTGTGCAACACACATCCATGGACTTACTTCTGAGGGAGAAAGATGGAAAGAGTGACAACAGGACAGGCAGCAAGAGAGGGCAAAGCCTTTACTGAGCGACAGAGCATCAATGTAACACGTGCATTATCACCTTCAGAAATGTGCAGAAATGCAGTGTACTGTGCATGTTACTGTGGTCTCCCTGGGTCTGGTGTGTTGTTACAGGACATCAGGCACAGTGGCGCCCATGCTTGCTGCCATTCCAGGCCAGGAGACTTCCTTCTGTGCCAGGTCTCCATGCCCACTCTGCCTCTCCCACAGGTTGCATGGAATTAGCAGGTCATGGGCTGGTGCAATGCATCCAGCAAATGTGAAACACACCACAAACACCATACAGTGCTCACACATACAGGTTTTAAATCTAAATTAAAGAGCATATAGGTGACCTATTCATAGAATCATTGAATGGTTAGGGTTCAAAAGGACCTTACAGTTAGGACCTTAAACCCCACTGGTTTGGGCTGTTCAGACCACACCTCACTTTAATTGCAACCTCATTAACAAGAGACATAATGTAAGGCAGTTTGAATTAAAGTAATAATAATGTTAAAAAGCACAGACATCAAGTACTTCCCTATGAACCTACTGCCTGTGTATTTTCCCATTATGAAATGAAACACCTTGCACAGCTGCAAGCAGTATCAAGAGATGAGAATAACATTCCCATGGAAAATATTCTATCTGCGAAATGACTTTTTCAGCCATCTTTCCTTTTTGAAGTCTGGGCTTGCAAGTTCCTGAGGAGCAACGAAGAAGAGCACACTGTGGCAAGCAGACAATATTTCCAGCCTGAGAGGGCTTACTCTGAAAAGGCTTATGTTTTGCTACATGCTCAGAGCTCCTTCTGTTTTTCTGGGAAAGAGGTTTTTTCCCTGATTATTGCTATGTGAAGCATTGATACATGACTGCTCTGTTCTACTGTAATCTCCCAAAGGCCTGCAGGATTATGAACAAACATAAGTGGCAAACAACAACCCAATCGCTCCTGACCCACTTCTGTCTCCTTGTAACCTGGAGTGGGCAGCTTCCCATGTTCATCTGTTTCTACATCTACACTATTCATCTCTCCATTGAAAGCCAAGGGTAATACAGGGCTTTTAATTTGCAATTTAACTTCATTAAGAACAGAATTAAGTTCAGACCTAGAGTAAAATCAGAGCAACCCTGTTCAATACCATTCCCAGTTTTAATTTGGCACTGAGCTTTCAACACATTGCTCTGCAGATGTCACCTACTACTGATGATAAATATAACCAGGAGCCTTAAGTTCAAACACCAATATTAACTTGGTCTGTCAAAAAGAAATTTTATCTCTGAATTAGTTTTGAATTCTATCACCGCAGCAATTAGAACTTGCTGTAAAAAAATAGATGTACAGATGGATGGATTTTTGAATTAATTTATTTTAAATAATCAATATTTTTCAATGACTGAACTCCATAATTGTGGCCTCTATGGCCATTTAAACACAGGGAAAAAAGACCACTAGTGGTCCCTTTCATCTTGTCAAATTTCAGACATTTATTCCTTACTTCTGTACTCTAACAAATGAAGAGAAGGACGTTTTTCAGATGGTGAAAACACCATCTGGACCTGCCTGTCCTTTTTCCGTGTCTGGCAATCCATTTAGTGTGTTCCTAATAAAGACACTGAAACATTTGGTCCTCCAGAAGTTTCAAATTTTAGTTTAAAACTGACTTAATTCCTTAGACTTATCTCAAAATTACATTCCCACTTATAATGCACTTTAAGTTATATATAGCATGCTGACTCATCAGACATGGATGATTATGTATAAAATAATTTTGTATCTGTATTTTGATACCTGTCAGGAGGACTTGTTACCCCATTTTCCACATGTGGAAGTATCAGTGCAGGCCAAGACAACCAAACTCCCCCATTTTTCATTGCTGACGATTGTTTTCATGATGATAAAGCTCTGGCATTCTACAGTCATTGGTTCTGAAGAAATATTTAAAAGTCTTTCTGTTCTGCTGATTTCTATATTATAAATGCATAACTACATAACTCTTCCTAACAGTGGACAAAAATATTTTGAAATACTTAATGATATAAAATGTTATAAATCAATGCTTCAGTTTATATGGAAACTACTTTGATATAATTTGCACCATTGCAGAGAACAGTGAATGTAGTAAGTACATGATGTTCAGACACTGAGTGCCAGATAATGTTGTTATTTTTGGAAGAAATTGTTTTCTTGGGGAAAAGCACAAAAGACTGCATGAAAGATTAGAAGTATCTTGCAATGTGTGATTCATTGGTCATTACATTAGTGATTATTTTAGTGTTTAAATAAACCCCAAACAAACACCAACCAGACTTTGATTCTAATTACTAAACTATCTAAGTTCATACTCTTCTAGTACATTTTTAGGCAAAAATAATACCACATTCAACAACATTAAAGATATTAAATAACTGAATATATATTCAAATCATGATTTAATTATTGGAAAATATATTATGTGCGTATTAAGACTGCTACCAATATCACACGTATCTAAAAAAATATCCTTCATACCCAGATGGGTTAAATTTATGGATATAAATTTGTATCTTTTCTCAAGTGTCAGAACTATCTCCAGCTGCTTCATTTTGTGTGCTAATATATCATTTAGCTGAAACTGCATAAAAATGAATGCTGTTAGAAAACGCATTTAAGTGTCGTTTATGTTTAAATTGTTTCAAACAAATAAATTATTCCACTTAACTTAGGCAGTAATTTCTATTCATGAAATTAGCTCAAGTCCATCTACATGGAAAAAATCCAAGACCAGAAACAAAGTGGCTCTGCTTTTGACCACTTTATTTCCTTTCTGCATCAGTTCTCTGAAGAGGTGTGATTCTCATGGTGTTATGCAAAATCCTTCCATAAAAGCAGTAAAAGGCAACTCTCAAATGTAATCAGTTTCACTATTTCCAGATGTGAGAGATTTGAGAGGAGCTGTTACAAGATTCTTATAAGTTTTATGGGGAGTTCTACAGTCTATTTTAGACCTCTAATTAAAGTGCATCCAAGAAACACTAAAGATCATGAATGCAAGATTCCCTCTGCAGACAAAAGAAAGAAAAGCACTTTCCCATACTTCATTCTGCAAATAACTTGAACCAGTTAAGGAAGGAAAATAGTGCCACATTCACCACCCTTTTCAGAGTTATTCAGTGCTAAAAAATCCTCCTGTCTAAAATAGCAAGAAGGACTAACAGCCTATAGGACTATCTTCTGAGTATTTCAATTGATTTATTTCCTCCCTCACAGCAATAGCCTCAGAATTAATGTATCACGTTTATTTTAGGATACTGAAGCCGAAAACGTCTTAAATTGGAAAGCTTCAATACAGAATCAGTTAGGTGTCTATTTCAGAGTGTTACAAAGGGTGATATTGAAACTGCTACAGATTGCCCATGCTTGCTCAATCTCTCAAGAAAGTTTTAATGTACTGCTGCTTTTTGTAATAAAGCAAACAGGACTTAAGGGACTGTGTTTCCCATACTCCTGTGGTTCTTCTCCTCATCTCCTCTCGTCTCAACACTAAATCCCCTGCCTATTTTCAGCAATACTTATCAGGGAAGAAGAGATACAATGAGCTTTATAAAATAGCCAGGAGAGAAATTATTCGTGCTCCATTTTCACAAAATTTCAGTGACAGCTTGACTGTATTGGATAACAGAATATTCATATAGAAGCTCAACTGCAAGAGGAAACAAGGGTTCTTTGGCACACAGAATCATTTGTTACCCCTTTCACATATTTGCAAGAGCTGAAGACATTTTTTTATCTGATACTTTAGCAAATTTTAAATGTTAGAATTTCAGCACTTTGTGACATTAGGAAACCAAAATTATTAATTAAAAAGAAAGAGAAAAGGATTATCCAAAGAAATTTGCTAGATGCCCATTTGGATTGGTACCATGGCCACTGTGAATTAAAGGTGACCAGTCCAGGGTTAGGGTCTAAAGGTTTCCATTTCTCATCATTGATTTTATATTTCAGTTATGGAGAAGGGCTTGTGCTGTAGTTCTCACAAAAGTGTGGAACCTATGTATTATTTATGGAAACTAAAACTCCCAGGACTTCTACAGTTACTCTAGTGAACGAGTAAGCAACTGAGAGTCACCACACTTCAAGGACAACTCTCTCATACTTGGGAAAAGAAATTTTCCAACTGATCTGAGCTGGGTCAAGAACTATCTTGGGAGAAAGCCAGGTTGGGTCACTGGTACCCAGTTGGAATGAAAGGAATTGGAAAAGATACTACACTGAAGAAACAGATAAGTGCATCTGGTTAAAGTGCCAGGAGGTTCTGGCCTTGATGATTTAGAAAGCAGAAAAACACACCATGGCACCTTAGAGTATTCATAGTAATTCTATTTTTACTTTCAGTAGATTAAAAACAAATTCAGCTGTGCCTCAAAAAACGCAGTTAATACCAGTAAAAACCACTCTGGTTTTGATGCTTCCAAAAATGCGGTAGAAATGATATTGCAATCCTGAAGTTCTGAAATAAAAATATATCAATGTGATAAAATACATAAATTTATTATTGCCACATTTTTACTGATGCAAATTTGTTTGGGTTATCTTTTAGGTTTAGACATTTTTTTCCTTTTTAAACATTCATGCAATTTGCTTTCTAATTTAGGTCTGAAATCTGTGTTATTAGAAGGACTTTTTGGAAAGTAGAGTACATTTTTAGAGGAATATTTTTTCCTCCTGGACTTTTAAAATCACATTTATATGAAAAGTTTTTGTGTTGCTGACTTAGCATTAATGTTCTGAAAGATATGCATTGCAAGTAAAGATAGAATTGCTCTTTATAGAGATGCTGTTTCATCATAGTGTAGGTTGTCACAAATCCTGTGTCGTGAAAAATCCTCTTCATTTCTTCAAAGTCTGTGATTGAGAACATTACAAGTTAGAAAAAGTTATACATTTCCTGTTTCTAATGCAAGATGAGTTTCTGTGACCTAGACTATCTAGTTCCAACCTTTGTTTCTTGTTGTCTTTCCTCAGTATAGTTTAAGCCATGTTTAACATTTTCAGCTAGCCTGGTCTCGTCAGGATATCATTTTATAAGCATGATTTTGGAAACAAGGTAAGGATGGAAATCAGCTTCTCACGTGTGACTATCCATTCATAAAAAGTCACTATGCTGGGAGGATTCAGGGTGTGAAACGTCCCTTTCATGGCAAGAATGGGATAGATACAGTGCAAGGGTGGCTTTAGTTGTGAAAGTCTTGAAACTGTAACTCTAGTAGTAATTTGCACTTGTGAAAAAATGATGCAGCCTTCATTTTTGTTACTTCTGTATTTCTCTTCTGCTATAGCTATTAAGCTCTCCAGCACTACATTTTAACAACAGAACTGCTTAGATGCTACAAGAGATCTTGAAATTATTTTGGTCATCATGACTTCTCTTGAGCAACAAAATGTAAAAGGCTACTGAAAATTACTTTTAAAGCTTAAAACCTGATAAAATTTCAGGATTGACCCAAAAGTTCAGATAATTAAAAACTGAAGATAAATATTTTCATTCAGAAATATGTTTTGGTTTGTTTTCTGTAATAACATCATGTGTTTGATTTTAAGTGCAAGTATAAATTCATCTAGGAACCACTGAAGATTTAACAAGAGTAACAAACATTTCCCTTAGTGTGGAGCAGCAGTACTACTAGAAAGAAATTAAAGTTCTGCAGATTTAGTTCTGGGGACTACTTTACTTTCTTGATACTTCAGAGAACAGTTCTTGACTCTTTCCTCACAATCCCAGCACACATGCCTGTGACTGTCTCACAGTGCCATAATTCAGACTCTTTCCTGTCAAGTGTCCACACCGTTTATGCAGATGCCAGCTCTGATTTGTTGTTCAAGGACTAATCTAGAAAAGAGGTGCTCAGAACAGAAGTACTGCTGCTTCCCTGCAGCAGAACAGCAAGCCATGCAGTTGGACTGAGTCTGGCTGGAAGACAATTCCAAAGCTGCCTCACCAGCCCCAGAGATTTTCTGTGTCATGTGGCACAGTCTTACGTGCTAGAGAAAATACTGGTCTGTCAAAAAGCAAAGATTAGGTTTTTTGCACAGGCAAATTGTTAAAACACTCTCTGCATTATTTTACTGCCACAAACTTTGCTTGCCAAGCCTGAAAACCGATCAGGAAGCACCTGCTTTCAAAAGCAAACTATTCTGTTATTATACTTGGTTTATTGTGCCATTCTCAAACTCTCCCTGGAAGCAATGAATTAGCCATGATAAATGAACACCAAAACATGGTTTGCACACCAAGTGCTGTGCAAACTGCTACAATACTCTAAGCATTAAAACATGAAATAAAATCACTGTGCTCAGCACAGCAATATGTCAAATTTTAATAGCTGGAAAAACTGCTACCTTCAAACTAAGAAACACCATTACAAGGATTCTTTCTCATTAACTTCTCTTTAAGCAAATATTTCATCGAATAAACCCTATGTACATCTTAATTAAATACGATCAATTTTATATACTTCTGAGTATCAAAAAGGTTAGAAGCCAATACCTTCATGCTGTAATTGTAAAAAACTTCTTCCTTCTTCATTCTTGCTTATCTCGGAAAGCCATCCCAGCATAAAACAGAATATGTAAAGGTGGCAGAAGATGTCTTATAACCTTTAATCAAGCACCTGGAAGCATTATTTTCAATGACAGTTCATATAAACTGACGTATCAACCATATCAGGCTGAGCAAAAACCTAATGTTATTCTCCCAATTAATTCTAACCTCTTAGCTTTACTTGTAATTATTTCACTCAGCTCCTAAAACTCGGCTTATTAAGACCCATCCATCATGGTGGGGGTCACACAGTACTTCTGTTGTTGGGCTTTCTGGCCTCTGTCTTCTGATCAGTGAGAGGACCTTGCCTACACCGAATTCATGAAAGGGAAACTTGTTTTAAAATGAAGGATAAAGGTAAAATGCAAACTAATTACTATTGCTCCAGGTTATTTATTTATTTATTTATTTAGATGACCATTATTTCCCTGAACTTAGTGTGCTGCTTCCCTGGAAGTGACACTCGTGCTAGTCACTTGTGAGACTGCAAGCTGAACTGTTTACCTGTCCTTCACACCTGATTTACTGATGCATAGAGTGGCTGTTTTTATTTCCATCTCTTTCTTTCTGAGAGATCACACCTATTTTATATAAAGTTATTGCTCCAATAATTTGATATATTCCAGGTGATATTGATACAATATCAGGTCGTGATTATTTATGTTTAAAAAGCATACCCATAAAAAACCCAGCAGAAATTAGCACCCTTATAATTTTTCACCACAAAAGACACAAACAGAAGGCCTGCAGATCCCCTGACAGTTCAAGCAATCATTTCCAGGGGACACACATCAGCAGAAAAATGAATAAATGAACTATTTATCCTATCTGAAGCATGATTTCTTCTGTAATTAAAGCAGGTTAACACCTGCATATATGTTTCTCTATTTATAAAAATATTCGAAATATGAAGTGTTGAAATGTCCAGACAGATAATTGCTTTTCTGAAGATACTGTTGGTGTCAAAAGGAAGCACATTTTTGTTACATAATTGTCTTATTTAATCAGGACACAAGTTGAAGAAAAACTGCAATTCAGACAGCTCCAACTGGGTGCAGGCAGCAAAGCCTCTGCATTTCTCCAAGAGTTACTGCTCCCGTTATCTAATTTGATGATTAGCACTGAGCTCTGTTTGGAACCAAAATTCAAAATCTCTATCTGGATCCTGCTCACAGCAGCATGAACACAGTACAGCCTGTCTGTTTTATTTATATATGAATTATGACAGATGTGTTTAAATGTCTGCAGTAATTTCCACCTGTCCATCCTGGCTGTTGTTGATTGCTGCCTCTGCTGCAGGGATCGATCAGCAGTGTGGGGAAGCATTTGGTTCATTCCAAAGCAATACCTGCTGCTCACTCAGCAATCCCATCAGTCAATCCATCTCTGCTTCTTCACAGCTTCTCCCTCCTTTTTTCTTTCTTGGCCAAAGATCACTTGTACACTTTACCACCTAAGACCATCCCTTACCTCTAAAAATCAATCACCACTCCAGTTCATTCTGTAAGTAAACTTAAAAAAAAAAAAAAAATCAATTTTGTTTTTAAGGTTGCTTATAATCTGGGTTTTTTAAAGGCTTTTGATGCAACTTAAAGGAAAATTGACTACTTTTTCAAAATTCAGACACCACTTACGGCTTCTCTCTGCAGGTACAAAACCAAGTTAATTCATAATTAATTGTAATTGCTAATGAATTTGAAGGAAAAAAAAATCACTAATTCAGAGGGGAAAATGACAAGCTTTTGGAAAATAGTTGGATGCAAACCTCCACCCTATCAGAAGAAAATGTGGAAGTATGCTTTAACCATCAGAAGCTTTGGTGTACCTGTAAGTGCGTAAAGGATGAATCCTCCCTCTGTGGTCTTCTACTGCATTGCAGTGAGTTCACTTAAGTGATGTGGGTGGCCAAGCCTCCCAACCCTTTCCTTAGAGAATGACTCAGTGAAGTACCATGGAAGAGCCATCACCTGCCTAATTCCTGGCAAGAAGTTGTTGGCCACAGACCCCTGGAGCATGCCTGGCTCTAACCACTCAGACCCATGATCTACAAGGCCGTGTCAGCAGAGTCACTCTCCTGAGGAATACTAAACAGCTCATATATGCCAACTAAAAAAAAGCCAAGCAAACAAACAAACAACTCTGGGTAAATATTTCTGTAAAAATACAAAGAGGTAGTAAAGAAAGTCAGGATTTCTAATGCAAGCTGTTTTCTGTTTACAGTGTAGAAGCAACTCTTGAGCGTGACTAAGAAGGTAACTTAGTCATAGCATGTTGTAGCACAGCTCTGCTTCAAATAGGGCCATTAAAACTGTGTTTTAAAAATCCCAAGCACTAATTTATAGTAAGACCTTGAAAGGCCCCCAGAATGTAGTGTATAATCACACTATTCTCTCACCTTTTCCCTCCCATGCTGTTATCATTTATTACAGCACTAAAGCAGACACAACTTATAGCTATATATTCCTCTGAAAATCAGTGATCCTGTAATTTTCCCTAATCTTGGCAAATGTGTAGCTCAAGACCTTTCATCAATACTTATTAACTATTCTTTCATACACTGAACATTTAATTATTTAAATCCCTAACATATAATTCTACAACTACAGGTTTTATGAGGTACATGTTTCTTCCCACTGTTCTGGAAGTGAAGAAGAGAAAATGTTAAGTCCAAACTCCAAACCTTAATATCTTTCAACTCAATAAAGAAACAATCCAGTCTAATAAATGCAGTTAATGCCTTATCATTGCATAAACATAATCCATATATTAAAAAGAAATATATTAATTAAAATACTGTGTATTTTCATTTCAATCATTAGAAAAAAATCATGGCTTGTCACTGATGCACTGTGATTATTATTGACTTTTGAAGGTTTTCTTAACCTCCAAAGAATCGTTTTGATCTTCCACAAGGAAGGTTGCTTTTTCTGCAAAAATAATTTCTTTTACAACAATATAATTTCCCCATTGTTTTTCATATCATTATAAATTCCAAAATGTGAGGAAAAGCAGAAGTTAGGCAAAAGCATATTCATCAGTTGTCCAGGAGTTATCTGACACTTAGGAGAAAAAGCCAACCCAAGCTATTTTTCTGAGGACAATTTTCTTATTTTAAACATCAAAGAAATGATGAAAGGACCAGCTCAGGTTTCTCTTTCGTACTTTTGGAATAAGATGTCCAGTCACATATCATAATTAGCTGTTAGTGAGATGGAAAGCAAAAAGAAAAGGCCACCAAAAAAAGCTGTAACAATGAATTCCAGGTCCATTCTGTTCAGATGAATCTTTCTGTACTTCTATAGGTTTAAAACAGAGAAAAACCAGAATAATCCTAGCCTCCAAGTCATCAGAAGTAATGCCTGAGGAGAAAGTGAATTGAGTGCTGGCACACTGGAAGCTGTTTTCTCTTCAAAAGATCAACAGGGAAGACAACATATTTCTCCATAACACAATTGTCTTCAGCTGTCCTTGAAATGATTGACAGCCAGCATTAAGCTTTAGGGATGCTCAGACGATATTTAATGTCAAGTTCAATGTTGAATGCTGTAGTATTTTAAGAACAACACCTGTTCTGAAGCCTTTTGAATACTACTATCAGTCCCAGAAAACAGAAGGAGCCAGAAGCACTTGGCAAGATGAAGTCCAAATGAAGACTTTTTTTTTTTACTGTTAAGGATGTCTCTCTCCTATCTGCGATTTGAGAATATTTTGTTTGTTTCTTCAGCTCACTGTGCCTCCCCTTCCCCCCTCCTTCCCCTGCCACCCTTTCTTTTTGCCTTCTTTCTTTTTTATTTCTTTTAGATTGAGTGGATAAGAAACACCATTACTCTGGGAGCAGGTTGTTCCTTACCTGCTTTTTTCTATTAGTCACTCTACCACAAGGTGATATGAGCTTGCTTGTGACAATGCAAAACAGTTGTAGCAACTGCCTTTGTTAACCTTTTCCAGGCTACAGCCTGGAAAACATGTACCTTGCTTTTCTTTCAAAAATTCATTTCCTCAGAATAGTACTAGGAGGAGTTAATGCTCTGTAAACCCATTCCTTGCCTGATTTATTTTAATATATTTGTGTACATCTATTTGCTTTTACTTCTACGTGTGCTTGAAGCAGTGCTTTTGTTGTATTTCTGTTGTTTGTTGCCCTAAAAAATACTCTGAGCACCCTTCCTTTACATCCAAAAAGGCTGGGAATACGTACAAAATTGCTACCTGCACAAATAATATATATAAAAAAAGATAAAATAGAGATTGAATATACAAATGTAATGATCATAATATGAGAAATCTGTTTTCAGGATAAGCCTATTTACTCACTGAAATACTAGCAGAGAAGAAAGCAGTTTATGCTTGGAGAAGGAAAAATGGGTACATTTACAGAAACTCTCTAAGGGGAATCCTGGTAATAATCTAAGGTTTAGAAACTCTAAAGAATTTCTTCCACTCACACAAAGTACGCGTTCATTCAAAATATATGTAATTTCAAATATATAGATATGTTTTGATCACTGCACTGTGTACAGGTTTCTACCCTGAAACACTACAGAGTAATATTCTTTTGTTACTCAGAAAAAAAAATGCCTTATTTAATGACTTTTTCACTCTTAAATCTCAAATGCTTGCCTCGAGTTCAAATAGAGAGTTTATTTCTGAAGTAATGATGTGTGTTACTAGTCAAACTTTATAACCTTAACTCCATTTATAACATTAATCTAATATTAGTGTGATTACTAAATTATATAGCCTCTAAATGGAAGACCTTCAGAATTATCATTCTATCTTATTTCTGTCTAGCATAAAATAAAAGAACACCACCCAAGAATTTGAATACATTAATATTTTCTCTAGCAATAACATGGTCTCTGAATAAAACATACCTTAATGACCTTTTTTTCCATGATTCTAAAGTGATTGCAAATTAAAAATAATGCTTGAAATTTTTTTTTAATTTTTTTTTTTTTTGCTTGAATCAGATCCTTAGGACAAGAACTCATGTATTAAGAAACATGATCTTAAGATGCCTTGAAACCCTTCCATTTCCATATTTCAGGTCCAATTTCAGCTCAAGTTAAAATCAGAAGTCACTATAGCTGCTGAATGCAAAGATAACCAGATAAATCAACCTTAAATTATGAAGTTCTACACTCCCAAAACTTGTGCCAAAAGAAGAGGAAAAGATTTTCCAGTTAGCTGCCTAATCTAGGCACTTGGTTTCTTCCAGCAAAGAGCAGCAACACAACACTGGTTCCAACATCCAACTCTTGGTTTCTATTAAAAATTTGCCTTTTTTAGTAATGGAACTATGGCAAGGTGCAGCACTGGTCATGTCTTACAGAGACAAGAGAGAGAGACAAGGTCTGCTTTTTAGGGGCTCTGAGATGAGAACAGGCAATATTTTTTCCAGTGTTGACTGTATATTTTTTCAGTGACAAATCAACAATTAATTTAGAACACCACATTATTTACTTATTCAAGGCTATAAGTAAAAGCACTAAACAATTATGCATTAATGTAAGATCAACAATACAAATATCCTTGGAAATTTCCCTCTGGCCAATTCACTTTATCTCTACAGCAAAGAGCTAGACCAGTTTCCCTGCTCTTATTCCTTCAGAGGGACAGTTTGACAGACCACCAGATTTTCCACTGTCACTGCTTTGAAATCTCTTTGACTTTGATCAGTGCTTATCATAGTTTGAGTCACCCTTCCTTGGTCACAAGATTTCACAGAATCACAGAATCAATTCAGTTGGAAAAGACCTCTGAGATCATCAAGTCCAACCTGTTACAGAACAATACGGTGTCTACAACAAGTGCCACGTTCAATCTTTCCTCAACCACCTCCAGGGACAGTGAAGCATTTCTTTCTAATGTCCAACCTGAACCTCCCCTAGGACAGCTTGAGACTCTGTCCTCTCCTCCTGTCACTGGTTGCCTGGGAGAAGAGACCATTCCACACTTCGCTACACCCTCCTTTCAGGTAGTTGTAGAGAGTGATAAGGTCACCCCTGAGTCTCCTTTATCTCCTGGCTAAATACCCCCAGCTGCCTCAGCCATTCCTCATAGGACACGCTCTCCAGACCCTTCCCCAACTTCACCACTGTCCCTTGTACCCAGTCCAGCACCTCAATGTCCTTCTTGAATTGGGAAGTCCGGCACTGAACACAGCACTCAAGGTACATCCTCACCCAGTGCCGAGTACAGGGGGACAATCCCTGCCCTGGTCCTGCTGGTCACACCATTGCTGAAACAGGCCAGGATGCCACTGGCCTTCTTGGCCACCTGGGCACGCATTGGCTCATGTTCAGCCAGCTGTTACTCAGCACCCCCAGGTACTTTTCTTCTGGGCAGCTTTCCAGCCACTCTGCTTCCAGTCTATAACAGGAGCATGTTTTTTCTTTGTGAGGTGGAGCATTCTGATCCTGGAGTCTGATCAATAGCTTCCTTCCCCTGGAAGCTCAGTTTCTGCTTCCCTACCTCTGATACTGCTGCAATTCCTTGAGCCTGTTGGAGGGAGAACACCCAGGCAGCCAAGAAGCACTTTTCTGTTTTGAATTTTCTGTAATACTATTAAGCAGCACATTTGCAAGGTGTAGAGAGGATAGGATTCATCCTGAATGAGATAGAATTTCACGACAAAGTTGCAGAAAGTGTTAGTTCATTGGCTCAACCTAGCAGACATCACCAGTTTGTTTATGAGACAGAAAAGCAAGTGCTGGGGGTAGCTGGGGAAGTGTGGGGGAGGAATCTGACCCTGCAATCTGGAAAGATCACTGTAAACAAAGGCTTTCAGCTCCGTACCGGCTGATGATGATGCAAAAGAGACAACCTGGTTCTACCTACAGTGCCAGCAGAAGTATTCTGTCATCACGTTTGGTATGCTTAAATCTGTGTGTTCACATCAGGTACCTTTTAAACACATCTTAAGAGTAACAAACAACCAGAAAACTGATTCCATGTTACCAGGAAGGAAAACAGTAACAACAACTGCTGCTTAGATGCAAAGTTCCTTTGTTGGTACTTGAGCACGGTTTTAATTGGAAAACATATCTGAATGTAGAAGTTGTTCAGCAAATAGAAAATTAAAAAATAATCACCACTGACACTGAGCAAGAAGGAATTTATTCAGCTTGATCTTCAGATTAGACTGATCATGTAAGTTTGTCAATAAGAATATAAAGTACACACTTAATTTGGAATCTGATCACATATGACAGACAGGAGATAATTACAGAACTTCACTGTCATTTTATAGTATAACCATACACAAAATTGTTGTTCTTTTTAAAATAAAAATTAATAAGGCTATTTGCTGAATCTGCCAAATTTGCTCCTTGAGAAAGTCTCACAGATTTTCAGAAACAACCACCTGGTGTGTATTTAATCTATTTAAATTAATAAATAGTGCATTCAGAATATTTACGTATGTGTATATATATCTATATATGAAAACAATAGGACATAATTTCGAACCATGCAACTATTTCTGAATGCTAATCTAAATAGGGTTAAGAAGCAACCATATGCAAATTTTCCATTCAAAAGCTTGAAGTGAAATAACTCACTTGTGACATGCAGTTTCATAATATTTGGTGGTGGAATTAATTACAGGCTTATATTTGAAATATTTTCACACTTGAAAATGCTATTTTGTCTCAAAAATCTAAAAAGCAAAACAAAACAAAACCAACCAAAACCCCTAACCCATGAACCACTTATTTGAAAAACCTAATTTGCTTTCCAAATAGGCAATAAGCACATTGTTAACAGAGGGAGAAAAAGTCTTTGGATGACTTGCATTTCATGTAAGCACTTTGGTGCTTACATTTTGAATGGAGGGTAAATATTTTGAGAAAGCATTAACTTAAATTGTCATGAACACAAATGATATTTTTTAGTTGGAAGGAGTTGACAGTACAACAGCACATAGGCAGATCCAAGAGCTCTGCCATGGAAATCTAGAGAAGCAAACCTTTAATGCTGCTCTTTCCACATGTGCAACACAGGTAGTGGGAAATTTGCAGGAGACCTCTACAATCTCCTGTACAGCTAATAATAACCCCAAAATTAATCTAATTGTTTTGTTTAGCACATATTATTGCTTTTATATGTAAAGAATACTTAAGTGTAACATACTGCCAAAAAAAAAAAAATCTACTGGGAGAATACTAAGCAGCTGAAGAACCTGCCAAGAACTTGTTTTGCACATTTTTTGAGATATGCAGTATTCCATGGTGTGATTTATAGTGGCTAATTAAACCTAAATCACTGCAATAGTATAGTTTAAAAAGTTCAGTCAATGAATTTTTGAAAATTCCGTGCAAAGCGTATTTTCTAATATTATCTGGAATCCCTTCTTGCACTTTTGCCCGGAATTAGAATTATCCCTCTTCTGGATTAAAGATGCATTGGTGGATTAGTCTATCACTGATGACAACATAATATATCCTTCCCAGAGGCTTAAACTGAAAAGAGGTCTGTTAACTACAGACTATATTAAAACAACAGCAAAAAACAAAACAAAAAGACAAAACAAAGTACATTGCATACAAGACAGTATTTTAATATTTAGATATCATTATGTGAGAGGTCAAAGTTTGTGAAACATAACCTCAGGTTCAGTGCCATGTATCAGTCCTATTCTTTTCACAGACTGTATCACCTGTAAAGCAGGTAAGGCATGGGACTGATTCCTGCAAGGATTAGCCACGGGTACTTTTATCTTTAGCCACCTGAGCAACCTCAGGAATACCAGCCACACAGGCAACTTAAATGAAAAATAAATTGGTTTTAATTTTTCTACTTGATATTCAGATAGGTATACACATCTCAAAAAACTGTGCTTCTTTATTTGATTTTTTCTGGCCAGTTAAAGAAGTATTAATTTTATATTTAAATTTAGTATTTCCAAATCAAGAAAGAGGATGAGATGTTTCTTAACTGAAATACTTTCTATTTCTGAAATTTTGTTTCAGATGACATGAAGTTGATTCATCACTTTACTCTTAACACTCTACAGGATATTTTATGTTATTCTGTATATTAAGAGACATGCTTTCATGCTTTTCCACAAGTTTTTCTAGATGCAAGACTGCGTAGTTCATAAAACGTCTTTCCATGTGAACTTCCTGGAATATTTCACATGCCAGTAATTGTACAATGACAACTTCTAGAACACCCCCGTTTGATATTTAAGCCAAAGTCTAGAAAACTAACTAAAAAGAAGTATTTCACTGACAATAGTAAAAAGATAATGTGCTGTACTTTCTGGTGAACTTCAACACCTTAATACATTCTTTTTCAGTTATATCCCCCCAAAAAGTGGGTGAGTTGTCAGCATTAAATTTCAATGTAAGATGCTGGGGTCTGTTTTTTGTTTAAGAAAAGGTCAGTCTTTCACTTCATGAAGGTCAGTAAAATAATTGGATTAAAAAGGTAACTAAATTTGGGTATAGAATTCAGCTAAGAAATAAATTTTCTACCATACTTCCACTTGGTGTAACTGAGAAGATGGGGATTAGACATTTTTCTGATGTTTTATTTAATAAGAGACCTGGATGTCACCACAAATGTTTCCTGCTAAATTGAATCTTTGAAGAACAATATTGGATCTGTGAAGTGTTTGTGTGTACAGCTCACAGGCTGTGTGCTCCATCCTTTGAAAGGGAACCATTGTAAAGAGGTAGGGTCCTGAGCACAAAGAAAGGAAGGACTTTGTTTTTCTAGCAAATGACAGTATCAGCAACAAAACTCTAATAAGAGCTCTGTGCTTTAACATGCAGTAAATAATATCCATACACTCTGTAGAAATAAAAGAATGGAGGATGGGGGAAAGGGACTTTGAGTTCTGTAGCTGAAGGAATTTAAAGGTACATCTAAGTAGTCTCATGAGAAATTGCTTTATAGTGAAGTATCAGTTACACACAACCCTGGATTGTAATTATCTCTGTATCCTCAGAGTAGCAGAGCAGTTATAATGCAGTTCCGTGCTTCTCTGCACTTGATCTCGGTGACTGCATCATTTTCTTCACATTTTACAACTTACTGATTCAGTAATCACAGTTCGGTTGTCTTAATCACATGGTAATTGAACCATAGAGGAAATGCCAATAGATACTCAATCAAGAAGATATCAAACTAATTAGATAGCAGTGTTTTTAGTTAAGAAAGAGCTAAGAGCAACTCAGATTTGAGTTCGTTTATCCTGCACTATCAATGTCTAGATTTCTTAAAAGGGAATTAGAGGGAAGACAGTCCATTTTGACCCGATTCTGCTATCTCCCTACTCCTTTTATTTGCTTCAACATGCGTGAGCCCCGTTAAAGAAGAAACAAAAGTCAAGATACAGGCGGGTCCCCCCACGGCCGGAGGGGGAGCACGCCAGCCGTGCAGGGGAAGGCAGCGCCTTGCCGGCGGAGCTGCCCGGCGGGGCCGAGGCGGGCGGCGCGGGAGGAGCCGTGTGCGGCGGGGAGCGCAGCGGAGCCGCGCCGGGACCCGCCTGGGGCCGGGAACTGTCCGTGGTCCTGCAGCCGGGGCGCCACCGCTGCCGGAGCCACCGCCCCAGGGGCCCTTGGTCCCTTCCTGCCTGCCTGCCTCCCTCCCCTGACGCAGCTGCTGCCATCACAGAGCCCGATTTACAGAAATTCAGCTTTTAGGGAGGTTGCGTACCCAAAGACCAGGGATAATAAAGAAAAAGAAAAAAAACAAAAAAACACCTCAAACCTCCTACCAAAGCCCTGCTGAGGCTCTCAGCGTGCCTTTCCCTGGCGGTCTCCCGGCTGCCCGGGGTGCGGGGGAAGCCCCAGTCCAGAGCACAACTTTCCTGCAGGGAGCCGGGTTTCAGCCTCCTCTGAGACCCCGCGCAGGGGATCGAAGACGGAGGGGACCTAGCGCCCTCCTCGCCTTAAAAGCTGTGGAGAAGCCAGGCAGGACAGCGGGAGAGGTTGGGAGCTCCCTCTCCTTCCCCTCCTCGTTGCCGGTTTCTGGTACCAGGGAAACCCCCGGGGGGCGGAGGGGAGGAAAGAGGAAGCTCCCACTTTACGCTCAATGCCCCCCGTGCATCCCCTTCTCCGGGAGTCCGGAGCCCCAGCCCGGACTCACGTGTGCCGTCAAACCGGGTGGCGATGGTGTCGAGGAAGGTGTTCTGGGGTGCCAGTAATCCCTTCATAACCGGCATTTTTTCCAGCGCGGTGCGAGGTTCCCCATCAAAGTTTGTCTACGAGGGTGGTTCGAGAAGAAAGTGCAGAGGGCGCCCGGGGGAAGGTAGGGAGGGAGGAGGCGGAGGGATAGGGAGGAGAAGGAGGACGGGGATGCCGCCGCGCCGCCTCCGGCGCCGGGAGCCCCCCGCTCGTCAGCCCCGGCCCCGCCGCGGGGAGCCGCGCACAGGTGCGGAGCCGCGCCCCCGGCCGGCAGCGCCCGCTCCCCCTTCCCGCACCCCTCCAAAGGCAAGGGGGAGGGGGGCTCCGGCCGAGAGCCGCCGTGAGGGAGAACGGGCTGGAGGAAAGCAAGGAGCGGGGGAAGAGCCACCTTTATCCACCTGTAGCAGAGCAGGGTGGGGCGGGGCAGCGCAGGGACCGGCGGCTTCCCGGGAGCTGCGGAGCCTCCTCTGCCCCCGGCAGACTCAGACATCTTTGGGCTCTAGCACCTGAGAAGGGTCCCAGGCATCTCGGCTCACAGGGACCCTGTTTCATGAGTAACAATAACGCAAGGTAAAGCACGGGCTCTTACTTTGCTGAAAGGAGAAACACCCTTGACGGATAGAAAAGGCCTCTGGAGGTGCTCATTGGAGAGTGAGATTGGACATGGATAATAATGCTCCACCAGTTGTGTGGCCTCGGGCCTTATTTGCATAGGGAGGCTATTTCATTTATTTAAGGAATAGGCATTTTGCTGTGATTGTTCATATATCCTGTAACATTCTTTCAATGTTCTTCCCTGAAAAATTACTAAAATAATTCTTTTTTTCTACCAGCCAAAGAGAGAATTAAGACATATCCTAGCCCAGAAGGTCTAATGTGTAAATTCAAATAAATAAATATGTAACAATAGTAATAAATAAGTGGTGTTCCACATTCAGATGAGTAACCTGCTCAGACTGGTACCGTGGCTCTTTAAATGCAGATAACTCTCCATGGTACAGTCATTTCACTTACATTAACAACAAAACTTCCCCTTGCTCTTTCAGGATTGAAAGACCCTAGAGAAATGAAGTGGGAGTACACTCCCTAATCTACAAAGTCACTGTGCAGAGGAAGCATGTTGGGTTCTTGCTATTTTACAGTATTGCTATTTGTATTTTTTGCTATTTCTGTTTATTTAGGATTCGCTCATTCTCCAGATGGTTAGAAGACTTTGATTCCCACTTTTTAGCATAAGCAGCATTGAGAGAGGTTACAGAAGAGAAAAAAGGGTCTTTCTTTACAACAGATAATTAAATATAAAAAAACCCTAGAACCTCAGAAAATGCTGATGTACAGAGTTTCTAGCACAATATAAAGCCTTCCCACGGTAACCCCACCTTGGCTCTGAAGAATGCAGCAGTATTTCACTGAGATCATTAATCTGTCCACTTGCCCTTGTACTAGAAGCCTTTTACACACTTCTTGATATAGAGCTGCCAGATCAGTTTTCAGTAGTAACACATGAACTGAGAGACTGCCTGTACTTTGGAAGTCTCCAAGATCTCAAAGTACTATCAGTTTCTTGCTACCTAATAAACTTCAAATTCTGATCAGCCTTGTCCTTAAAGTATATAAGCACCAGCCTGGTCCTTAAAATGTACAATTTTTAATATTGAATGTCAGCAATTTTTAATTTTTGTTATTATTCTCATATCTTCCAGTTCAATAGAAGCAGAGCCACAAAATTAATTTCTCTTGATAGTTTTCCATTTAGTCTCTCTGCCTAGTTGGGTTTGATGGTACAGCATGTACCCACTAGTGAAATAAAGAAAATCCTGTTTCAGTACCTGGAATACCCACAAGAGCACAATCAGGTTTTCGCTTCTGACAAAGTGCTCAGCAATAGAGGTTGTTAAGGCAAATCCAAACCTTTGAAACCTGACAAGGGACTTGTCTATTTTGTAGCCTGTGTGCTGCAGTTGTGTTTCAGTTTGCAATTTTTTTCCATGGCCTGGCCAAACACTATTTAAGTAGAAATATAGTGAAGGAGAAAGGAATATATTCTTCGTCCTACTACAGGCAGTCAGGAGACAGTAACCCATATATACATTTAAAGATGTAAATGTATTTCTCAGTTTTGGTCATCACAAAAAGGAAAAAAAGGATGATTTTCCAGTGGATTCAAGTTGTTATCTGATAAGTCTGCAAGCCCATAAGTGGCCACATCAAGTCTGAGTTGTAATCATAGTGTTTTGAGGGCTGTATGACATAACAGCTTCAGTAAGTTTAGAGCTTTACTAAGAGCTCATGGAAATGTGTTGATCATGAGGCAAAAAATATTTTAATAGAGCCTTAGGATGTAACTTGGGAAAAGAATGCCAAAGAATTATGCAAGCACACACCTTAGAAAGTATGGATAAGTGCCAGAGGAATTGCATGGCATATTTCATGTTGATAGGGGTAAACACAATTTACAGTTATTGAAACATATTCACCACTGGCCAGGAGGATGTGATAGCAATGGCAGTGAAAGCTCTACCAACAAGGAAATTCTGCTGATACACAAGAGGGAGGGATACCTAGTTCTTTATAAGGAGAACATGCTGAAGACCTCATAATCTCTGAGAACTTTAGGAAAGAGGAAGGAAGTTTGCTGTCCTTTACAAGTACTCACAATCATGGTACACTGTTATAAATTGGTTATGGAAATAGCTACATACTACAAACAACCAGTAACAATTAAGCTCCTAAAAATTATGTTTGTGTTCTATGTATCACAAAGCAACCACTCAAATGTCTCTGAAGTAAAAGTAATAAAACAAAAATAATGTGCATAAAAAGCCACAAAGTACAAAAGAGGAGAAATTGAAGTGCAGTATTCTATTTTGCACTTGTATTTGCACTTATGTATTCTGGAGACTTTTACTCATAAGAGTAATCCTCCTTAATAGAGCCTGATACTTCAGAGAGTTAACTGCAAAACACAGAAGCCTCAAGTTGCTCAAAGCAGACAAATTTAACAAGCTGAAATTTCAGTGAGCTAAGAAGAAATAGCTCAGAAAAGCAGACAAGAGCTGAGCCAATGTAAAAGGGAGGTAAAAGTAGCAGCTGAAAGTTTGCAGTTAAGTCCTGAAAACTATTTTTTAAGCTTTAAATGAAAAGCAAAGTAGAGTAGTCACAGACTGCTTTTAATTTGGTCTTTATTTTTTTTTTTTTTCATGTTTAAGGAAAATTAAAATACAAACCCAGGTGATTTTTATCATGTTTCAAGAAGTCCACTTTCAATTCTGCTATATTAATTTTTAATATCTGGTTTATCTGGACATAGTGCCTAGTATAGTACATCATTTTTGCTGGCAAGGAGAGGTAAGCAAGAGTTGGAATCTCACTTTGACTTTTCTGTATAAATTTACATCCAGATTAAGTAAATAGCCCACTACCCATATTCTGGTCTTTTTCATTGTGGAGCATTTTTCTGAATTCAAAAACATAAATATATGTAAAAATATATAGATAAAAGTTATAGATAGACAGTATCAAAGCTGAGAAATTAAGGGCTAATAGCACTGCTGCTACTCTTCAGAATGTCATTAGCATCCAGAGATTGCAAATGAAGTTTCCTCAGGGACTTGCAGTTTAGACCAGAAGGACTATCTAAGAAAATAAGGTTTGCTACTTCAAATTACTCAACAGCATACAAATAAAATCTCAGCCATACGTTTCCCTCTACTTATCCACAGCTACTTGGGTGCTGAACATAGCACATTACACTGTGAGGCACTGTATAAACTTTTTAGATATTGTTTGTTACCCAGAAATGAGGGCATGGGTAGGGTTTTGCACAGAAAGTATGCAAGGAGGAGCATGTTGTAGCATTTTTGGTCTTAGCTGTACACCTTCTTTCCTTCACTTGTGATTTAACCAACAGAACTTTTTCCAAATGTTGTTATTAATATTCCACAGTACTATGAATTACCTCATAAAACAAAAGGTTAGGACTTGCTTCCCTGGCATAACCATTTGACCTGAACTTACCTGCTACAATTATGCAAATGAAAACAGCTAGGGAAAATCAAATTAACAAGGACTGCCTGCAGCTTACTTTTGTGCTTGAAATTTCCACCCACTTATTTGTTTGTTAACCTTGGCGTCCAGTGGAAAAAAGGGAATTATGGAAGAGCCTGAAAATACCAGGAAATGGCAAAGAATGGCAACCTGCTGTTCATCTGCCATGAACAGGCTAATTTAGTCTGAAGTAGTGTGTGTTAAGAATATTATCCTGATAAATGATTGTTGTGCTTCAAGAAACTCTGGCCCCTGCCTTTTGCTGTGCATAAGCCAACAACAGAACTTCTCAAGAATAGAGCTGCATAATTAAAACTCTGACAAACAAGGGACAGTTTGGGTTGAAGTTTGAATACAAAGCCAGCACCTCTGGCTCAGGAGGATACTTAGTTCCTATAACTGGAAAAAGTTTTAAGCAAGCAGAAGAATCCGTACACAATGGTACTTTGAATGAAGTTATGGATCCAAACCTCATTTTTCCTCTGCTCCTGGCAGACACCCATGAAACATTTTGGCAAAAGCCTCATTTCCTTTTAGTACTGGTGTTAAAGGATGCAAACTTAATGTTCAGAGACACGCCATTCAGTTCTGAAAAAGCACTGTGGTAGATGCACAAGGTCTAATTATATAGATATCACCATCATATTAGGCTGCAATTTATGCTTCTATTTCCTTTTGAAATATATACAAAATCAACAATAAAGTTTAATTTCATTATACATATTGCTCAACTATGTGGAATAATGATTTATACATTATTGATTTGAGTTTTGTATAGTTAGAAAGCTCTTCATACATTCACAGACCCGGGTTTCATGTGTCCATAATATTTACAAAGAGAGAAGATGCTGTCTCTTTTCTTCTATAAAGCAGAAAGTGAATTAAGACTTAAAGGTAGCTCTGTTGTCAAACCAAAAAAACAATATTCAATGGTGAATAGACTATCAGATGTCAAAATTAATAAGGCTATAAAATTTCTAGTACTGTTTTCACTTTCCTATCTATAAAAGCAGAATCACAGTTTTCACCTCCAAGGGTTGTGTGGACACAGTTAATGTTCACACAAAGAAATTTCACAAGAACCTCTGATAAAGCTAGAAACAAATTATCAGTTGCTATTGAAGAGATTGGATAGTGTTCAGAAAGTTGTTGAACCACATTTCAAACAACGAGGAATTGAGAAGACACACAATTGTTCTAACATTAATTGAGCACCATCATGTGGGGAAAAAATAATCATTGTTTGTTGGAAAAAAGTATTACGTAAAGGAGAAATGTACCTCTATGCACAGAGTTAGCATCCAAGGCTGAATAAACACTATCTATCAAATTCATTTAAAAAACTTTAAGTAGAGTTTGGATTTCATCAGAAAACAAAACCAAACCCCTCAGCAAACTAAAGCCAAAACCCTCAAAAATACTACTACTAATATTAAAGTAAAATAAAATAGCTACATTACAATTCTGGTGATGAACTTCATAGTTAAATAATTAGGAACAGGATTTTCTTCTTCAAATTAATGCAAAAAAGTAAAAAAAAA
>VXAC01006241.1:339930-381381 GCA_013399225.1 Rhipidura dahli
AAAGGAAGTTGATTTCAGAAGAGATTGAAGCACTCTAACGGTTTATTTTGTATTTCCTGGGTATGAAGAACATCATAAGCCTTTTACCCTCACTGTGGCATTAGAGGCAATGCTGATGTTAAAGGATGCTGTAGATTATTCTACATCTCAAAAAAATTTGCTGATTCAGTTCACCTGTAAATGGGGAGTGATAATTTTGGTCCCAATTCTTTCTTTGTAAAAGGAAAGAATTCACTTAGTGAATACCAATATAGCTGTTGAGCTTTATAATAATATCAGAACTTCACTTCTTTATTGATCTGGAGTTTAAAATAATTTCATTATAAAATGTAATCCATTACCATTTATCTGCTTGAATTCAAGAGTATAATATCAAAATTATTTGCAAGGCAAGATTGTGCTCAGTGCAAACAAAGGAACACTCAGTCCAGAAGTTTAAGAGGTGACACTGATTGTATAAGAGACATAGAAGGATGCTTGGAATAGAGAATAATCACAAGCACAGCTCTGATATGGGATTTGCTCTTAAGCCTTAAACATCATCTTCCTACATGCAGATGTAAAAAGTGATTCCTCCCACATATCCCCCAAAGTTAATTAGAAATTGTGCTACTGTGCTTCCACACAGATATCCCCTGAACACTGGGAAATAGCTATCTAAATTTCATGATCACTTTCTAAATACCATTACTGAAAAGCAACTCCAAAGGCAGAATAAATTGCTTCATAAGTACACCTATTTGAAAATCCTTAAACCAGATCAGTCTAAAATAACTTCTTCTGTTCCATACCTGATATTTTTTGTGCACAGTTTATATTGTGCTTAAGCTTCTTCAGCATCACCAAAATAACTCGCATGACTCAGCCCTATTTTTCCTGACTTGCATCAGTGCAATAAAGAGCAGGATGAGACACACCAGCTGGTTTTACTTTATTAATATTTCTGACTTGCAGAGCACCACAGGTAATGCTGAAGTAATTGAGGAGTCAGTACAGCTGTGCTGGTCCCTAGCAGTGTTGTGGTGCTAATTTGAATTAAGATTTTGGTGACCATTCGTGAAGTGACAAGGGAGCAGGATGTGACAGCAACATTGTTTGTAATAAATCACTACAAGTCACGAAAGACTACCAAGACACAGAAAGCTCAAAAGGAAACAGAATAGTACTTCACTAGATGTCATCTTCAATTTTGTTTTCAGTGCAATTGCCTTGACAGAGGATTCATTAATAAAAATCCTGGGTGGCATTACTGGGTCTTATTCCTTCTTTTCTCTTAGATTTTACTGCATTTTAGAAAGTGAAAATCTCATATTGAAATATAAGATTAATGGCTGAAACAAGTTAAAGAGCATTGGAAAATTCCAGGCTCATAATGTACAAGTATTTCTAATCATTTCATATCATCAAGACACAGAAATTAGTGCTGTGATGTATCTATTTTTAATAGACCTTTATATTAATAAATAAATTGGACCTGACATCTAATTTTTCTAACAAAAACATCCTACTAAAGAAAGATAAGTGCAAATTCTTTGAAATTTATAGGGGTTTTAATGGTAAATATGGATACCACTCATTTATCCAGCTTGTTTGAGTGTTAACAGTATGAGTACATTTTCTCTAAGGTGCAATTGGCAAGCTTTGCAGAAGTCAACAGCAATAACTTGAAGTCAGACATTAAGTTTTGCTTTAGAAAACTCCCAATAGGGAAAACTGAAGTTCTCCCCATTACCTGGGTATAATAGGTATATTTTGTTCATTTCACATTATCTAAACAATAAATAAACACTTCTCTTTTTTTCCCTTGTCTCCTGCACTCCTTCTTCAATTAGGAAACGGTGTTATTACATTGAGTGGTCTGACAACTTTGTTATTGCCTCAACTAACTCTTGGCAAAGCTAAACTCTTGGACTATGTGAACTTAATTCTTTTAACATTGTTTTACACAGAAATGATTCAAGGTTAACACTTATGGCAGGACAAATGTACCTTCTACTTCAATACACATAATAAGTGACCTTAACTGGCATGTACTTTAAAGGTATCTTGAGGTCCTTCATCTTTGCCATAGAAGATTGCAAATACGATGATCACAGAGATAAAAAAGTGTATTTGATGTATCATTAAAATGTCACAATCAGCAGCTTAAGAAATTTCCAAAAATTGTTAGAGAAAAATGTGTTTAACTCAAATACATTACTATAGTTAAAATGCGTGTCCATAAAGTGTAAATGTATATCAAAAACCCCAAGATGATTTATTAGTATAAGTACAGGCTCACCAAGATCAAATGTTTTGCCAAGAGTTAGTTGAGGCAATAACAAATTTGTCAGATCACTAAATGTAATAATACTTTTTCCTAATTGGAGAAGGAGTGAAGGGGAAAAGAAAAAAAAAAAGTATTAATTTTAAAAATATTTAATGTGGGTTAGACTTTTTTTCAGGAATCCTTGCATCAACTAGAAAAGGTAAGTTTAGTAAAGATACTGCAAGACATATATCCTTTCAGAAATATAAGAAAGGCAATAGGTGACATTTTCCACAGAGTTTAGCTTTTGTTAACTACAGTTACATGACTTTTCTATCATACCAGTGATCACTGAATTTTCTTCTCACTTAAGTCAATTGCATGATTGTTTAAAAATAAACTAAAAAATTCCTAAACCACAAAAATACCTCCACAACCTTTTGATGTGTAATAAAACTTATTTCTACATTACATTCTTCAGAAGACACCAGTTAAACTGCAAGTAATTAGGGAAGAAGAGTCTAATTTGATCCACCAAGGCTATAACTGATCAGCCTTAATACTGATTGATTTACTTTTTAATCTTCTCTAACTCATCAACTTCTTTTCTTAATAAAAATTTCATTAGTTGTTCTTCTCATGAGCCCATTTAAACAGAAGAACCAGCAGATATTTCAGAATTCACAAGTAATGTTTCTCTACCTAAAAGATGCTCCAAGTCTTCACAAATAAATTAAACAAACTACCCTGTTTTCACCCTTATTAGAAAAGCATACATCTTACTCCCTTATTTTGGAAAGATTTTTATAAATGTGTCTTCCCTGAATGTGTACTTTGAGTTAAACATTTGCAAAGGGAAACACTAAAAAGGAATAGAGACAGAACAGGAACATTGCAGGAAAAAGGGTTTGTTGTTCAGGGAAAAAAGGCTCAATGACTAAGGCAAGGAATTGGCAAAGAAATCCTATGAAAGTAGGCAGATAAGGAAACATCTAATAGGTGAAAGTTACCATCTTTGGCACAGGACTGAGCTTTAGACTAAATCTGTTGTGCAATACACATCAGGCAAAACAGGGTTTAAGATGGAGGAGACAAAATCTAGGGAGAGAAGATGGGGGCAGGCAGCACACCAGGTCTGAGAACAAACAGCAGGATTCAGGCAATGCTTAATTGTGCAGAGGACAGGAAAAAAGAAAAAAAAGCAAAAAAGAACAGCATTTTTGTCTGTAACTGAAACAGTTGTGAGAGTGTGAAATTCAGGATTAAGGGGAGTTTTATGCTGGAATCACATTCATCTAGTTTTGGTGTGTTCTTCTCCCAGCTGACCCCCAACAGGGCAGAAACAGGTTCTTTTTGGACTTAGTCTGAAGAAATGGATCTTGAACTCCAGCCAGCTCCAAAATACACTGTATTAGTCTGCATGACACTTTGAATCTTAAGAATTTTAGTTTTTATTTAGATTTTGATCCGTCCCAATTTTTTTTCAGTATTTCAAATCATTTGGGATTTCAGGTGTGTCAATCCCTATTAGCTTACCTTCTATATAAAACCTTTCATATACTTTTATATGTTCTACCTGTAAGCAGTGCTCTGATCCCACAACAGATCCAAGCAAGTAAAGCCTTGGGTATGCACAGGAAAATTAGTATGGCATAATAGGTAGGTGTAAGGATTAGACTGAGGATCATATTACAGGATTAGGGCAGATATACATGCAATGGATTTTGTAGGAAATGACCAGCCTTGCACTAGATGCAGCCTCAGAGTCCTATTTATAGTATAATCTACTCCCTAGTCAGGTTGCATTAATATCCTTATCCTTTTTGCATAGAGTAGTTGGCATATTCTTGGTACAATTTTCAGGACTAATCTTTTATCTAGGATGGCATTTGCTGTTACAGTGCAGTTTAAAGCTCAGTACAGAATTTGTGTCAGCACTTTTTGTCTCACGAACAGCTGAAATTAAAACATTAAAACAGATTATGTAGCCATTGTCCTGAGAAAACCTCACAGCTTCTTCCAAGCTCATAATAACAAAATACTCTAAAATCCACAGTCAATTTAAAAGTATTGTTTTGAGATTTCTTGGCCATGGGAAAGGTTTCCGAGGTCTTCTTCTGAAGTACATTTATTTTTCAAGAACCAGCATCTTATTCTTCTGCTTGGACTAAAAACCTCTTCAGATTAGGGTTTAAACTAAATTAATTTGTTTAGTACAAAGGGACAGAAACCTGTGATCACAGCAATGTATTTGATCTAGTGTCAAACAGCAGAGGTGGTAATTATTCTATCTTAAGCAATTTATTAGGATCAAATAATGTGGAACCAAATTCAGGATGAGCAGAAACATTCAGCCTCAAATTCAGCATTGGGACTGAATTAATTTTCCCAGCTTTTAGAACCACTTTTCTAGTTAAGTTTGTCTTCTGGGGTATCCACAGGAATCATCAAAAGCCTCACAAAAATAAGCATCACAACTTTACTAGAGTGAACTAAGAAATATATCAACATTATGAAAAAGCCTTTATATGTATCTCCACTTTCTGGTCACCTGGCAGAAGGTGAACATTAAGGGCTGGGTATTTCAAATCTCTCTCATCCAAGATTTTGAAGCTATATATACACATCTAGGTGCAGTTTATGGTGTTATCTCATTGGTATGAGCTTACAGTTTTCCTCAGTGAATTTAATATTACTGAAATACACTTTCCAAATAAACTTCTAGGTTCCTGCAACCCAAAAAGCTGTTTTTTTCATTAAAAATTTACATCAGATATTTAAAAGACAGGTTAAGAAACAGATATTATCTATGCTCTGTAAATGTATAACCACATTTTCTTGCTCCAAAGAAGACATGAAATAATGCTTACAATTTATTTTTGTTTATCTTTGGAATATTTGTATTTTTACTAAAGCAGTTTGTGACTAATAGGTGAGAATTACAAGAATTACAGTAGAGAATCTTCTCATATTACACTTTATTGACTAATATAAAGGGCAAGGATCAGCTTCAGTCTGTATGAACTTCAATTAAGGTCAGGTAAAACACTGACTTCAAGATGCTAACAACTAAAGATCAAAATTTTAAAGGTTTATTGATGCTTAAAGAGGAAGGTAGGAAAGGTACAGGAATTGTAAAAATGCTTAATTGCTTTGTGTAATTTTGCCTCCTGAGGATCATTTAGTTTTTTTCTATAAGTCCCAATGGATGCATGAGAAGGAATTCTCACTTTCTCCTCCACTGTCCATGAAGCAAATCATTTATAGCCATCAGGACTCCCATTCTCAACAACATGACTGCGGCAAGTATTTAGAATACAACTTGTGCTTAAGTAAGTACCTGCCTTTTTTCTAAACTTGCTTTTCTAAAAAGGAACTTGGAATCAGTGCTCTAGTACTGTAAGCATGAGCTTAATGTTCTCCAGAGCTAATCCAGCTAAACACTTAAAACATATACTAATGTAGGACTGGTAATATGCTTAACATTAAGTTCTATTCAGTGAAATACTTTTAGCACTTGCTGCAGTGTATTTTGTAAGATAAGCATACTCAAGTATTAAACACTCAACATGCATTTTTTCGGGACTGTGGTCAATGTTTGCCTCCAGCCACAGCATGACCTGGTTACTTATATGTTTCAAAGCTCCTGAATAGACAAAAAGCCTAGGTCTCTGCTGGTGTCATTGTACTGATGGCACTGGAGACACAGCACAGCTTCCTTAGCTTTAAATGCTGTACAGCACACACATTTTGTAAGTTCCCACTGGATCTACTGCTGTCGCTGCAGGTGACATGGACTCAGATCAGATGAACATTTAAAAAAAAACCCCTAAAAACTGAAAAAATTCTACCCAGACTCAATTCATCAATTCACTTGGTCGTATTTGATCTGGCTTTAAAAAACAAGTTTTAGATGTACACAGAATTACTTTTTTTAGCAAAGAAGGATTTTTTTAGCAGTTTTATTTAGATGCTGTTAAGCCAACAATTCATTCTGTTTCCTTAAAAACCTAAAGAAAGTGTTTCAGCAACTGTTATGTAACAGTTGAAATTGGCAAAAGATAAACACAGTTTATCTTTAGTTTCTAGCTGTGGTCTAAACATAAAATTTATGCCAAAATTTGGGAGTTTTTCCCCTTTATATGCTTTGCACTCTGTTCCACAGCAACCCATTCTATATTTCCTTCATTATTATTCTCAGTTTCTATACAGCCTACTCATACTGAAACTCCCACATCCCATTTCTAACTGTATTTTCTCCTATTTTGTAATTACATCATGGATGGTAAATTAGTAAGAACTAAACACAAACAGGAAGGTGTTATTTTATTTGAGGAGTGCTGCTCCCATTCACCAAACACTGTTTGTAGCATAAGCAAGGCTTCATCTGCAATACAGAACAGCATGTAACTCAGTGTTGTTACTTATTATTGAATGTGCAAGTGATATATTTCACAAAGACATCAGTAATGAAGCCGACTGTAGAGACAGCAATACCCAAGGTGCATTGGCCCGAGACCTACCATGTTACTGCAACATTTTCTTCTCAGAAATATAAATACTGAGATGAAAGTGTGTGCCATAAAGAGTCTTTCATAAACCTGTCTCTCCACAGCCCACATTCAGGTTACATAAGTACATGAGTGATGTTAGGCAAATGAGTTATTATAATGAAGTTAAATACACAATTCATATCAAACTAACGTTTAAACACCTTTTATGTCTTTGTACATTTTCATGGAACATTTAACAAGGCTTAAATCTTTTACCACTTATTAAAACAGAGCTGCTCTCTTTTGCAAAATCTAAGCCATCAGCTTAAAGAGAAAAGATTAGACAATAAATGTTTTTGTATTGAGCACCCATGTGATTTTGAATATTACAAAAGCTGCTTATTTGCATCACAAGGGCCAGATACACAAAAACATTTAAGCACTCAGTATTCTTTCTTTTCAGCATGATACAATTATCATATTAGAAAGAGAATGAGCAGCTGTTAGGTAAATCTGTCCTGGCTCAAATCCACACAAATAAATACACACTAAAATAAAAGAGGTACCTCACCCCATTCTTGTCACTGAGTCTCAAATGTTACCTACTCCTGGTAGTTCCCATTAAAACTTGAGTGAGCACTGGTATTTCAAATACTCTTTGGGACACCTCAGTAGCCTACACATAAATTCTACTGAAAGTGTATTTCTATGCACAAAAACCTCAGAGGGGGATTGGGGGGAAGGAAGGGGATGTTAGGAACCTTTTTGGAGGCTGCCCAAGCAGCCCTGAGGACCTTTATTGAGTCTGAAAAGAAAATAGCTGATCCAAGTCACAGGGATTCTGGTGAAGTGTATCAAGACGTCAAAAAACCAGCTTCAGTTACTGATTTTTTTCCCTGTCATCCACTTCCCAAGACTCCTACCATCCCCAATTTCCTTCTGCATTATCACTTAGAGCCATCAGTAACTCTTTTCCTTTCAAAACTTTGGTTTCGATTTTTTTCCATTAAACACATCTGAGTTTTACCTTTTTCACTAGCTTCTACCTAAGCACATAATCTGACACTTTGTAATATTGAGTGAGATGACTTAAGGATAGTGTATCAATACTAGCAATTAATTTCCTTCTTTCTATTGCTTTGAACAGCCGTTCAATCTAATTCTCAGGATTAATTATTTTCACTTCCCACTGGTACTGCAGACAGAACACAATGAGCATCTGAGAAAGCTGAAACCAATCCAGCTTCTCAGAAAAGCCTCTAATAATTTGATTTTGCTCATCTCTCCTGATTTAAAAAGGTCTGCTTTGAGTCTTGCAAAACAAATTCCAAATTCAGTTTCAACTACGACTTTTACTGCATGGTACTAGCAAGCTTCCAGTATATAGTACTCTCATCAGAACTCATACAGATTCCTGTTTGCTGTAAGCAAAAAAGGCTTTCCTTGGTAACACTGCACATGAGTACAAATAGAAAAGAAATTCTAAGAACTTTCTAGACTGAGTGACAGCACATGCTAGCAAGCCTACAGTTCTCTAAAATGTTAAAGAAGGATGCCACCTACTGCTAAACAGCCTGAATTAAAGGAAACCAATTTCCTAACAGCATAAAGTAACCAGTTCTCAGAAAAGAGCTTTACAACCAGCTTATCACATAAAAATTGGTGCTCTATGACTTCTACTGCTGGAGGAGTAGAGTTCTCTACAATTAATTGAAAGAGAATGTTCACTGAAAAGGTAAGTTTATACTTATGGAAAGTAGCATTACTTTGTGACATAAATTTAGTTTTTTCCTGCCAAGTTTGTTCTCCAGCTCACTGAAGTTAGCAGAGGGAGTCTTTGGATCAAAAGCTCTGGATCAAATACCTACCAACAGTGGGCAACTCGATGCTTTTTTTGGTATCTGAAAGTTTGTTACAGTTTTGGAAAAAAAAATAAAAGGAAAAAGATGTAAGCAATAAAAGCAATTTACTCAGCCGAGGCAGTTTACTTTAAGCTTCAAATTTAGTTAGCAATGTATCTAAAAATGTACAAGATTTTTTTCTGTGTTCCTAACTGCAGAGTGTTCTGTAACTCTTTGCCTTTTCTCATATAATCGAAGAAAAATATCTACTACTACATCAAACCAACCAACAGAAAAGCAGCCTAAAGCAAATAAAACCAGCTTAAGAAGTTCCTGAGTTGGTGATCCTAACTTCCCTGCAAGAGTTTCAGCCACCTCCCTTTTTGCAGTAGGATTTGTTTAGCAGCTACTCAGTGAATCAAATGAGGATATCTGTCTAGATTCAGACTGACTTGCAAAAAACAAGTTTCTTTTCCAGCCAGTATATTTCCTCTGATTCAGGTTATATTGCAGCCCTGCCAAAATCTGTGTCAGCACAACGAGTGGGGCGAGGCTCCCCAGCACCAGGTCTGGTGACACGGGGATTTCTGAAGCCACCTTTGCTGCCTGAGGCAGTGCACAGTGCAGTTGCTTGAAGTTGTCCTCTGCTCACAAATTGAAATAAACCAGACATTTCCATCACATTTTAATTACATGTGACCTCTTCAACTCAGGAAAGAGCCACAGTAATTGGACAAATGCTTTATATTTTTTACACAAGAGAGAAGTATTGAACAGAGAACACAAAGAGGACACACACACCAATCCCCCCCCACTTCCATTTGTGGCTCTGCATGCAACTCCTCAGCGCAGCAGCTGCATTTGCCAGAGATGATGGTTTATAAAGGAAAAATATACTGATTTAGAAGATAGAGAATGAAATTAAGTATTTTCCGAGGATGTTCAGACCATTTTGAGTGTTCCCTGCACAAACACACACCTTGAGGCCAGCAGGAAAGCGTTTTGACACTACCCTCAACTAGTTTTAAACCAGGTTTGTGCTACATCTGTAACAAAATCAGACCATTTCTTTAACTTGAATTGAAAAACCACAGCCAACAAATAATAGCTATTGGAAGAATGGTTTTAATCCATCTAAAAGTCCTACCACTCACTGCACCAACTAACTTACTAAAAGACACAACAGGATGAAGTTTTATTAAAGTTCACAGTGCAAAACATAACTGGCTTGTTTTGGGTGATTAATCAAGACCTTACAAAAAGAATGCAAAGCCTCTTTTGGGTGAAGAAAGGCATCAAATTACAGCCCAGCTGTAATAACAAGTAGTTCCTAGGCACCCAACAGCATATTATGTCATAATCTTCCATCACATACATCAATGACCAGGCATTCACACAAGTTTCAAAAGCGTGGAGCCGGTTGTGTGAGGATCAAGCTATACTGCAATGTCTAAGCATACCACAGCTTGTAAATGCAACAGCAAACACAGAGTCTTTCACTTTGAAATTGCTAGCTCTCCGAGGAACCAAGATATCACTGTGAATAATCTAGCATCTAATCATCTACCACACCAATCCCCCAGGTCATTTAGAGAACTTTTTGTTTCAGGTGCATAATTGCAATAATTAAACTTCATATTTCTGAATCTTTGCAGAATTGCTTTAGCCTACAGTGGCTTCCTTCAGAGACAAAGTGGGAAGACTTGCATAATTCCATCTCTTACTCAGACCCAGCCTCCTCATTTTTGGATCGGATGGGGCTGTCCATACATGTCTCCTCAGAATCTATCAAAAAATGTGATTTCTAATGAAGTTACCAAGAAAGTATCATTACAAGCACAGGTGTAAAGGGACCAGAAGTGACTTACAGGAAAACATTGTGTGAAAAGTTCGGTGAAAAAACTTTACCACGCTGCTGTGTGACAGCAAGATTTGGCTCAAAAGCACAATTCTGTGAATGAAAGAGCTCAAAAACACAGCAGAGGCCTCCTGTGCTTCCCTCAGTTCTATGGATAGTTATGGGTATTGGTTTTACATGGCCTGGTTTTCAGTAGTGGGGAGGCTACAGGGGTGGCTCCTGTGAGAAGCTGCTAGAAGCTTTTTCCATGTCCAGCAGAGGTGATTCCTGGTGGCTCCAAAGAGGGACAGGCTGCTGGCCAAGGCTGGACCAATTAGAAACGGTGGTAATGCCTCTGTGATAACAGATTTGAGAAGAAATCAAAATAAAAGTTGTGGCACAGTTTTAATTTGTGGCTAGAGAAGAGGGGAGTGAGAACACGTGAGAGCACCAGCTCTGCAGACACAAAGGTCAGTGGAGAAGGAGGGGGAGGAGATGCTGCAGGGGCGGGGGGTGAAGGTGTTTTCAAGGGCTTGTTTCACTCCTCATAATCCTGCTGAGATTTTTTTATAATAAATTCATATCTCTAAGTTGAGCCTGTTTTGCTCATGACAGTGTTTGATGAGTGATCTCTCCTGGTTCTTATCTCAACTTATGAGCCTATTGTTTTATTTTCTGTCCTCTGTCCATTTGCAGAGGGCAGTAAAGTGAGTGGCTTTCCTGGGTGCCTGGTATTTGGCCAGTGTCAAACCACAACATTACATTAACCCAAGGAGTGAACTTTTGAGATTACTAGTGGAAGAATTCTGGATATTGACTGTCAGATTGAGGACAATAGAAAGAAGCTTAATCTCACAATCCTAATTATTGAAATTAACAGCAGTTATGACAATGAACTGATTCATTTGCCTCCAATGGACATTACAAAACCAATGGACATTAAAAAACTATTTCCAGCAAAGCCTCTGGAATCTGATTTTCTGTGGGAAAAACCCAAAGCTTTAAAACTTTGCCTGATTACCTCAAAATCAATTTTGTCCCTTAAAACCTATTCTGTTTCAAAAGTAATAATTTTAGATTTATCTAATGTTAGATGTTTTTTCTTGTCAAAATTTGGTATTTTAAACATTCAAATTCTCCGTGAAATTTTTTCTACGGCTTCAAAGAAGATTTTCAACACTGTTGCACTTCAGAAACAGAATATTTCACTAGTATTTATGCTTTGAAAGTTTCATTCATAACCTCTTTTGAGGGATAAGTCAGAAGGGGTTTTTTTAGATGCCTACTTAATTGTTTCATTGTTTTATTTTCTTTCACATCCACCCACCTTACCTTTTCCTTATCATGGTCTTTCACAAGCCCTTTGAACAAAAAGGACGACCCCCAAACCAGAAATTCATATTTGGACTTAAACTTCAGAAACAGCATTCCAACACTCTAAGAAAGGCTTTAACCTACTTCATGCATAAGGTTAGCTCTCTTCAAAGGTACAGCAGAGTTGATTTTTAAAGCAAAGTACAGGTGTTTTAACTGGTTTTGTTGTACGACTCTTTGTGCCAGCTGTGTGATGAAGTGCAAGGCCAAGCCGTCAAGCTGTCCAGCAGACACCCAGCAAGCTTAACACATATTCAAGCGTCCCACTTTGAAATCTTGGGTTACAAATTACACCTCCCAACTGTTAAATTCCTGAATTGTGCAATACCTGAAGGATATTCTTTGATAATTTGTTGTGGTTTAGGCAGGATTAATGCGATCCAGGAAAAAAGAAAAAAAAAAACAAAAAACCAAAAAAACCAAAACATCCCCACGAGGATTTTTATTATAACACTTCTGTGGGTGTTCTTCCAGCACTTTTCCCCCGCCTCGGCTCCCTGGCGAGCAGCACCGAGGGCTGATCCGCCCCGGGTCCCGCCCGCATTTTCCCGTCGCTGGGACTGGCGTGGCACGGCCGCCCCCTGGCGGCCCCTTGCCCGCACTGCGGCCGCCACCCGCGCGGAGCCTCCGCGCCCGGGGAGATTCCGCACCGCGCTCCCCCAGCGCAGCCGCCACCCTCTCGGCAGCTCCCTGCTGACCCTGCAAGGCGGGCAGGTGAAAACCCAGCGTAATCTGACCTTTTAAACGTCATTTCTACGAACTTCTTCTGGCACCCGAAGTGTAAGCTTCGGGTTGTCTTCCTCCTCCTCTTTGCAGGCTCAACTTAGAGATATGAAGTCATTTTATTACTATTTTTAGTAATAGCAGGATAATGAGAAGTGAAACAAGCCCTTAAAAACACCTTCGCCCCCCGCCCCTGCAGCATCTCCTCCCCCTCCTTCTCCACTGACCTTTGTGTCTGTAGAGTTGTTGCTCTCACGTGTTCTCACTCCACTCTTCTCTAGCCACAAATTAAAACTGTGCCACAACTTTTATTTTGATTTCTTCTCAAATATGTGATGGATGAGGGAGTCCAACAGAAAGTGAAGGCTTGACTTTAGGGTGGGAGTAATGGGAAGGGTGACAAGACAATGATAATAAAAACTGACCCTGTGCTTTGCTGTTACACCTCCCACCAGTTACAAACGGCAGAGGATGAATGATACAGATGTATTAATTAGTGAGGTCTGATAGCTCAGAAAGGTCTGTTGTGCATCAATCTTTGCACAGCAACTGCAGCCCAAGTGATTAAGTGAAGCAGGACTGAGCAGGGATGGCTTTTGATTGTTATAGGATACCATGTAAAATTGGTGATGCATGTTTCTGAAAGTTGAGAATGAAAAAAGAAACAGACATCATCAGATCATTTCTCTATTTCCTTTTTTTTTTTTTTTTTTTTTTTTAGTGGTATGTAAAAATTAAGAAAAAAAAAAAACTATNTTTTTTTGAGGTGGCTTAGAAACTTACAGAAAAATAAAGCATCTTAAACTGTGAATGATAACTTGTCAGATAATTGTGTGTCCATCTCAGTGAGTATCAGAAATTGGAGTGTCAAACTCTCAGGAACAAGCCTAATCTTAGGATTGCACTCAGCAGTGAAGTCCCATCGGAGAATAGTCACTAATAGGGTACTCCAGGTAACTGTTGCCAATACCACTCCATGAATTACATGGATGATGGGATAAAGGGCACCATCAAGAAACTGGCAAATGATACAAAACTGGGAGGAGTGGGTGATACACCAAATTTTCTGCTGTGGTTTGGAGGGACCTTAACATGCTGGATTAAATATCTGACAGGAACAGCAGAAAGCTTAACAAGGGCAAGTTCCAAGTCCTGCTTGTGGCGAGGTGTAAGCCCAGGCACCATTACACACTGTAGGCTTGGAGTGTGTGCACCAGTGTCAATGAGCTGGGAAGCAGCTCTGCAGGGGATAACCACAGCATACTGGTGGACAACAATCTCACCCTGAGTCAGCAGCATGCCTTCACATCCTAGGAAAAGCTTTGTGAACAGGTTGGGGTATGTGATTCTTTCCTACTGCTCAGCACTGGTGAGGCCACACCTGTGCTGCTGGATCCACGTCTGGACTCCCAAATACAGCAAGGATGCACTGACTGGAGCAAGCCCAGAAAAAGACTACAAATACATAGAAAAATAGAATCCTAGAATTGTTTAGGTTGGAAGGGGGCTTTGAAGATCATCTAGTTCCAACCCTCCTGCCATGACCACCTTTAGACCAGGTTGCTCAGAGCACCATTCAATATGGCCTTGAATACCAAGGAATGGAGTATCCACAATTTCCCTGGGAAACCTGTGCCTCACTACACTCATAATTATGAAACTATTCCCTAATATCCGATCTAAACCTACTCTCTTTCAGTGCAAACACTTTCCCCCCTGTTCTGTCACTAGGAGAGGTGCTTCATCCTTCTGATTTTCCTGGTGGCCCTCCTCTGGATACAATCCTGTTTGGAGCACATGATGTGTGAGCAGAGGCAGAGAGAGTTGACACTGTTTGTTATGGGTAAAAGAAGGCTTCAGAGGTGGGGAATGGAGGGGTGGAGAGAAGAAATCTTGTCAATGTGTATAAATACATGATGAGAGGGGATGAAGAGGGAGACGGACTTTTCTCACCTACTAAATTACAGGCAATGAACACAAATTAAAATGCAAGGAATTCCATATGAATTGTTAAAAAAAGATTAAAACATGGGTTTTTTATTATTCAAGGTGGCCAAACACCAGAACAAGTGCCCCAAAAAAGTGGTGAAGTCCTCATATTTGGGCTCCTAGTCTGCCCTGGAGTTATTTTGCACAGTATGGGAGGTATCTGCCCTATTTCTCTGTCATTTTCTACTGCCTAACAAAGCCAAATACACTACATTAACCCTTATCTACTAATTCTACTTCCATCTTGTCTTTACCTAAAATGTCCTCTTAGAAGTCTCTTTCTCCTCTGCAACCCACATTGCCTTTGTGTCTCACAATAGTTCTTGGGCTATGCAGGCACGTTTGCTGCTCCACTAATGGTGTTGGTCTTGAATGGTCCAATTCCTGTTTCTACAACACTGACAAATTTTAATTCTGCATTTTCTCACTATTGTAAAATACTTTCCAATTTGACAACAAAACTATTTGCTTGAAAACTGACCCCTTTTAAGCATCATGATGAAGGCAGGTCCAAAAGTAGAGCCCAGAAAACTGCAATTGGTGTGCTTGTGAAGCAGTTGGGAATAACAGATTTTATTTATCACTTAGTATCTGATAACTTCCGAATGAAGCAGAAATATCATAGGAAAGCAGCAGGATCCCATTTATGTTGTCTACAATCTCCTTTTTGTTCTCTTTTTTGCTTCTCTTAATTATTTGTGCTTTATTCCACATTATGCTTTCCTTTGAGCGAGAGTCTTACTTATCTAAGTACTTATGAAACACTTGGACTTTCAGATTAGAATATTTATGTGTGCATAGAAAAACAGCAGATGATAATGAAAACAAAAGCTAACAGGTTACTGACTTGTGGTGAACTCAGATTTGTGGCCCATATTTTCAATTTAGATTAATGAGGGCCATAAAGAATTACATAAGCTTCATAATTACTGTGGGGGTTATTTTGGCAGACTGATAGAGTCAAGATTTTTTTTAAAGTCCTGGGTCCTAATACTTCACTCACTGTGGACTTTTGTCTCCTGTAAAATTAATTATTATCCTTTCACTGTAGAGACTATTCTTGGAAAAAGCTACTTCAGCATGTGTACATACAAATCCTACCAACTAAAGAAAGGTACTGCAGACAGTGTTTATATTTTTGGGGCACAAAGTAACTCTTCCAAACTCATCCCTACTAATGGAGTGGCATATATAAATCCAAGAAAAGTTTATGAAACATACTGAGAAGTCCTTACCCTGATTAGTGATTAATTAGGCCCCATAGGAATTCCTGGGAGGTAGAGGCAAGAAGGAAAAATCACACTTGTGCTGGAACACACTAAAAACTGTAAAATGAGGCTTTGTATGACCAAAGAACAAACAGAAAACTCTGCTGTTGTTTACATCTGGTAAAGATTTATCAGCCTTCAACCTTCCCTTTGCTGCTAAAGACACATAGCACAGCTTTGGCACACCTAAAATACCATACATAGGTGTGGGAAAAGTCTATGTACATTTTTCATTCTAGAGAGATAAGAAAATACCATTAGTGGCACGTGGCCTGCTAGGAATCATATTGCTCATGACTGGAAGGTGTTCAGAAACAGGTGCAGTGTGAAAATAAATATCTTGTTTCCTCAATCACAGCTAAGTAAAAAAAGGTAAACTTCACTGTTATTTTGAAAACACTGGATATTTGTAAACTTCAGCAGCCACAAAAAGTAGTGGTTTTTTTTTCTCCATCCTGACTCTGTCAAGCTTAGAGTCTGATTCAAATGAGAGAAATACAAAACAAAACTTGCTACTTGGAATCTCTTTGAATAACACACCGTAAAGCTACAGGGAGAAATTAATCTCTATAGCTAGTCCAGTAAAACACTTATCTTCCTGAATACTATCTTTCTGTATCCCAGTGGTATAGTAGTTTTCTCATCCCAATCCACCCTAACACATAGCACACATATACCTAAATATTTAGTTCCTACTTTGATCACATCTACATAGATGTTTTTAAAAGAAATCTTACTGTATTATTAAACTGAAATGTTATTTTCCAGCATAAGAATAACAAATATCCATCCTGTAGTAAGAGTCCCTTCAAGAGTTGTGAGTGATTTAGAGTTAAGCCATGCCAGTGGACTGTATGACCTTCTCCCCAGCAGCTACCTGAAAGAATCTGGAAGAGCTGTCTCGACAAGAAGGGTTTTTTTTGTCAGACAGCAGGAGTAAAAGCACCACAGGAACCAATACAAATTGCACCAACAACAATTAGTTCACAATCCAAATCCAACAGCTCCTGCAAAGTGTTTCAATCTAGCTTCTAGTAGCACACTCACACAAAGACATCCTTGTGCTTCATTATGACAATCAAAATCAAGCATTTATTACTGCAGCCTGATGAAATGACAAAAGCTGTCCCCTCCTTTATTTGCCTTAGTGATATTAAAATATTGAAAGCTGCTCTCTGCCTGCCTCCATAATGCTCCCTGCAGCCTCCCAGACAGATCTGCAGCTGATGGAAGTCAATCCAGCTGCACCGAGGCAAGCAGAGCCATTATGGCCAGGGAGCCACACCGACCAACTCCACTGAGAAGCCATCTCCACTGTCACACTGTGACCACAAGCAGGAAACATGTGCAAGCACATTCCCAGGCTTCTCTTGGACTCAAAACATTTCAGTTCCCAAAAGTCAGTCAGATAATGAGAGTGGTGGTTTTGCTTTTCATGAAATGAAGTTTTCTGTAAAACAGATTTTTACAGCTTCATCCCTTCTCAAAACTGAGTTTTACTTCATTCTTAAGATTTTTCTAAAGGCTGACATAACCACAACATGTAGAGTGAAGAAGCACAAAATATTGTAAACACAAAGATCATTAACAAGCATAATTTCTGAGCAAAATTCCATATAGGAGCACATTGAGCTTTTAAGTAGTATTTAGCAATACTTAACACATTTTTAAACATCTCAACACAAACTGCAACTGCAATCTGAATGTTTTCCATAGAGAAGAGACTTGCTACCACATGACAGTCAATTTAAGTGTCTGTCTGTAGGTTTTTTTTCTTTCATTAAGTGGCAATTCAGCTCTTCATCTTTTCCAATTTTTTTTACTCACTTTCAGGCAATTACTGCTGGGGGCTCTGATGTTAATGAGTTATACACAGCATATTTAGAAATGAAATACGCTTTTAGAGTATGAAGTTAAGTTAATGGAAGCATCAACCTGAATAGATGCAAAAGCCAGACATCTTTGATATCAGTGCTTGATTGATTTTATAAGTCAGGTGTTCACATGAATAAGTAACCCTTACTTAGCTCAAGAAGCATTTTGACAAGAAATTTGCACTGATGAGCTATAAAGGCAGCCTTTCTAAAAGACTCTACTTTGCGTTGTCCCTCATATTTTTGATCTTGTTTGCTTTCTCTCTTTAGTAATCTAAATCCACATCAACAATGCAGATCTCTATATTGTAAAAGCTGTCATACAGGTACTTATAAAAATATCTACAAATTAAGCAATGTGAAACACTGATGTGAAAAGCATGGCCCTACTTCTACAAGTACACTTTTTGTATGAAGGGCCCTTTATTGTATTCTCTTAATTATTGCAGTGGAATACAGCTAATAAGTGCTGACTAAATTTTTTTTTTTCCCATGGAGTTCAAAACAGGTGACATTTAAAGTAATCTAATTTTTAAATACTCTTCCATTCATTGTTTATTCATGTTGACTTAAACTTCAAATAAAAAATGCCATTTCTATAATAAAATCCACGAAGTATTTCAAGTACCATAATACTTAAGGGCATGAAAACTTCATCTATTTTGCTAAACACAGAAGTTGTCAGATTTTAACCACATAAAAACTAAGTTAAACAGATTTTGAAACTTATTCCCTTGGTTATGAGCTTCATTTTCTTTTACTCAAACTAAACACCTAACCTGAAATGCAACTGGTATATCAGACTAATGACACAAAGCCAACCTACCAGGAATTGTTGCTTTGTTTCTAATGAATATCTGCCCATGCACCACATGAAAGAGACACTTAGATCTGCTTCAAATATACAACCACAGAGACCAAATGCAAACAGGAAAACCCCCCCAAATTACAATTTGTTATGAAATCCTTGCTTCCAATGCAAGCAGGAGGAATTCTAATCTGAGCTGAAAACACCTAGCAAGTTTTTCTTCTCTCCAGCACCCCACCACCTCTTCATCCAAGGACCTTTAGAAGAAGCAATATTATCAAAAAAACTCACATAATCATATCTATGCTCCAGAAATATTAGCCAAAATTAGAAAATTTGTGGCAAGAGAAAATAAACCAACAAGACAAATTCATTTGTTAATCACAAAGTTATATAAATAACAGAAGAACTTACCCATGGGAGTTTTAGAGTTTCTATACCTTCAGTGACTTTAATCTAACAAAACCACAACAAACAAACAAATAAGCAAACAAACACTATAGAAAAACAGAGACCAGAATAGTTACTCAGACCATTAACCACCCTGTGAAAAGGCCACATTAATTCAATTTATATCCTTTTACAGCAACGCTTTAATTTGTTGAAGGATTCACTATGTTTCCAGGTGATCAATGGCACTGTTTCACTAGGGGTATGCTAGACTAGAATCACCTGAGGAAATGATGAGACCTGTGTTAATTTCCAGGTGGCTCACATTAATATAATCCTTCTGGTTTGAAAATCTGTTAATCTATCACAATATTCATTACAAAGACAATCTTCTATGCAGCCATCAGGTGTCACTCTGTGTAACCAAACCCCAAAAATGAGAATTAAATCTCTCTGCCTCCTAGGTTTCAGCTTGTAATTGCTCTTTAGGCAAACAAACAAACAAAAAAACAAAAAAGGAATTTTTCTGAGTTTAGCTCGTGTGAAGGGAAAATTAAGGTTTTTATATAACACCATGAACACTTGAATTCTGCCTGACTTCTGGCAATGGTGAGTTACACAGCCAAGACTGTCTCATCGTCAGAGGCAGGGAAGGGGAGCTGAATTTCTAGATTATGGTTTTGCCTTGGAGCTTATTTATTCTAATTTAGCATATGTGACATGGTAAATCAGGTTTCAGAGTACTACAAAGTAGAGTAGAAATATCACAGCCACAACCTGAAATCCAAAACTAGAATATGCTTTTCAAATTTATATTTGTCTGAAACACTGTGGAAGTGTGTTTTCCAGGCAGACATCACCCCTAGACTAGGTACCACCAACCTACACTGCTCCACTGTTATGTTAAATGGGATTTTTTCTATTCCCTCACAACCAGTATTAACACTGATTTATGTACTTCAGACAATTTAACCTTAATTTTGGTTAAGAGTACATTGTGTAATATTTCTGCACTTCACAGACACAAATCTGTTACCACACAACTACAGATGTAAATAGTGTATAGATCCTGGGTAAGGCAAAGTATAAAACAATATTTGATCTAATTCAATGGCAGAGCATCCAAGAATTTGCAGATAAACACCTAGGATTTCTGCAGCTGTGTCATAAAGACCAGAAAATGTCATCAAATGTTCATGCCATTTCAACTCCATCTCATGAAACAAAGAGAGATTTGTCTCCAAGATGCAAATTGCAAATACTTTGAATATTACTTTGGTAATAATCTTATCTAGTTATTGAGTTATAATGCTCAATTCCAAGGTGTTTAACTTTCTGGTTTTGCATCAACTAATAAATCCTACCTGAAAGTTTCAGATAAGCAGCGTTCCCACATAGGTTCTGGTATAGAAATTGTCACACCCAGCAGTGCAGCTGTTATGTGTTTTCAACAGTTCTGGACCAAAAAGCACAGTTAGTGGCAGACCCTATCAACTCTCCACAGGTCAACAGCCCCACTGCACCTCTGTCCTTCTGCAACTTCAGATGATCAATAATCAGGAAGACTTTTCTTAGCAGAAAAGAAGGATGAAGGGAAAAGTTTAAATTTTTTTCTCTGTACAGGCACAGAGAAATCTGCATTCAAATATATCCTCTGATGAGGAAAGTCTGTGCAGTATCTGTTATGCAACCCTGACACAAGGGAACAAAAGGGCAGCTGAGCATTACAAGGAGGGATTGTTCTCCATCTGCACTGCCTAGCAGCAGCAGCAGCAGCACCTGATGTAGTCTCTAGAGCAGCAACATTGCCACAATTCACCACTGCAAACCAGGGTGAGATGCTGGCACATCTGAGTCTAGTGGAGCTCCAGCTTCAGCAAGACCAGAATTCAGCCCAGGTTCTTGTTGCCTCGAGAGATGTGAAAGTGTGCTCACAGATATGAAGTGCAGACATTTATACTACCACAAGCTGTAGTTTGTAATTTTATTTTGAAGGCAGAGTCTTATGGAGACCTATTGGATGCTCATGCATTATTAATTTTCTTCAGCTATAAAAATATAAAATGGAGCATACAATAACATGTTGTTTATTGCTTATGCCGGTATGAGGCTCAGAAACTCGGATCTCCTGCCAGACACTTACAAGCAGAACTGTTCCACTTCATGCTGATGACATTGCTCCATCAAACAGCACTAATCAAATTGCCCAGGGCCTTCCAAACAAACTGTTAAACTGAATTATCAAAAAATAGTTCAATAGTACTGCCCATCTTAGTCTTATATTGAAAGTGTGGATTGGAAAGCCTCCAAATTTGTTACAAAAATATAATAGGTTCTGCAGATTTGCTTCTGAAATTCCAGCCATTTTGCATCACTGTCCTTAAATGAATGGCAGCTGATAGCTATCACAATATTTAGAGGTTTATAAAGAAAAATGTTCCACTTTAAAGGTAGCAATGTGTTTGCATCAAATTTTAACACGCTTAATGACAAAGATTCCTGTTTATCTCGAAAAGTTGCTAATACCGGTCTGCTGGTTACTCTAAATATTTCACAGTAATTAAAAACATTACTTCATTCCAAAGAAAAGATGCATTGTGCTTTTCTCAGTTTTGTACCACAGATATATTTGATCGTGTACTATCAAAAGGTCACCTTTGTACCATTAATTTCTGGACTTGTTTAATTTTCTTTCAAGCAAGCACTTCAGCCAACACCACTGAATTAATAGAACATTAGAATTACATACCTGGTTCTTTTCAATGAAAGAAGGCAGGGAGCTTCTTTTAGTTAGTTGAGCATCTTCTTTGTGGTGGCTGTCAGTCTCGTTCATGTCTTCTGCTTTTTATCATAGCTTTAGCAGTGCTCTCAAGCAGATGACGGAGCAGAGTGCAGGACCATGTTATAAAAGACAGGCAGTTTCAGACTGGGGGAAGGCTCTGGAAGCACCATAACTTGTATGTTCTCCAGGAAAGTGGGAGATGTTCAATATCATACCTGTTGTCTCCTAAGGATCACTGATCCCCTTGGATAAAAGGAGAAGGTTGAGAGGCTTTCTGTAATGCACATTTCCCACCTGGACTGAGTGGCAAGGTTTTGTGCTCTTGATACCCTTCTTTCCCACAATCTGTGTAACTACTTGGTAGCAGATCCTCTGAGGTATAGAGCTGGCCAAGGCTGTATTGGCAAACTGTGTCATTTATTAGGAGCAGATCTGTGAAACAAAACTGTAGATGCTGAACATCAGACATGAATGCTCTTGGTGAGTCTTTAAATACACATTGGGGAACACAGCTTCCACTTTGGTTTCATCTCCAAGTTTGAACCATTTCAGAATGCAAACATCATGGCAATGGGGATTAGTGGATGATTCACTGCAAAAGCCTGCTCCTGATCTCAGACTTCCCAGGCCTGAACTTACTTGTCTCTAACACTCAATTCAGGGTTTTTTTTGGGTGTGGTCAGTAAAATAAATAAACATAGCAATATTTAGAAGGTAGAGGTGGCTTATATGATGTAAAATACCGGCAGGTGCATCTGTATCTTTTACCATTTTATTTTCACCTATTTTCCTCGGTGAATTTGATGTGCAATATAAGAAGCATCAATAGAGATGTCTAGATAGGTCCTGGCACACTGTGAGCCTATTTTGAGCATGTTTTTGCAGGTAGTTTTGCCAAGGTCCCTTGATGCCTGTTTGCAGAGCTCCTGTTCTTCTAGGGCTGGACATCTCTGTGCAGAGGCTGCTGTCTAAGCTCCTGTGGTATCACAGTGTGGCTACATGAGAAGGGCTGGGAATCATGTCCTGATAGCAGATGGTGATATATAGACCATCAGTTTTAACACAGGAAAATTAGACCTTTGTTCATTTATTTTTTTTTTATTTAGATTTACTTAGACTTGCAGGAAATACTTGTAATTATTAAAAAAAAAAAGAAAGCCATGGATAGCAGAATGATAAACCACTGATAGCTATTTGCCTTCTGAGTCATGGGCACCTGGGCTAAGATCTCTCTTGGACCTTCCACTAATATATCTCTAGTACTTCAGACGTTTTTAATGAAGCATGTGTAATAATTATCTTTGCTATGCTTGCAGATAGATTTTTAAAAACTATCTATGCCTTTAGAGAGCTTTTTATCTGAAAATAAGAACAACAAGCTGAATAAGTAGAAAATAGAAAACTTGGCACTTCATTACCAATATATCAGCAGTTCAGCAGAATCCTTGGGAAATGGAGAAGAAAAAAAAATTAATTAATTGCAGTACATTTTAAAACACATCCCATGTAGAATTAATTCCCCAGGTCACATCTAGATTTGTTTTGAGTATTGCAAAAGCATCATGTGTTTCCTGTTTGCAGGCCAGTATGACCAGATTCCCACAGAATGGAATGAGGTTCCACTAATTTTAAGGGTCCAACAAGAAGATTCTCTTTCTATCATTAGATGTGAAATACAAACTCAAATAATACAAAGTGCTTCTCCATAGAGAAAAATAATTTCCACTTGCAAGGAAATTTGACCAAAAGATTTTGAAAATGAAAAATTTTCCCCTTCTCATTTGATATAGACATAGGTAAAAGCTAATTAAGAATGTCCCACAGTACAATTCTGTGAAGCTCCTCCATTTCCCATATACATATATTGTCTTATGGACTAGATGCAAAGATCTGCCACTGCACTTACACATTTTTCTGGACCAATTCAATTCAGCAATATGCACAGAATTACAATATTGTTCCAAAGGTAAGTGTATATGGTAAAATTTTATTTTCTTTCTGGTTGCTATTTTTTTCTCATTCCTCAATCTTGCTTAATGAGAAATCTCACACATTTTTTTTCAGCAATGGTACCACTTAAGGATGTGATTTAGCTGATACTAAAAACATATAATCAGAAAACAACACACTAAGAACATCTAATAGGCTCACAAATTTATTGCTATTTGTACATGCTGGTTTTCAACTACTTATATACAGACACATATGTTGATCAGGACATATTTTTAAACATCTAAGAAGCAGAAGAAAAGTTGAATTTGCAATTTTTATAATTGTAAGCATATGATTAATCATTGAGTTTAATAGCATAAGTAACAATGTGTAACAGGCATTATTTCACAACAGTCAAACAAAAATAATCCAAAAAAGCCCCTGTATTCATAGGGACAATGATTTTATGACAACATCACAGGAACAGGTTGTAATTAATGCAAAAATAAAGCGGACAATCTATTAACATAATCTGAATAAAATCCTTCCACTGTTAAATGTAGACACTAAGTGCTAGTATAATACTTTATTAATTAACAAAGTATTTATCCACTGGGAAATGAGGATAAAAGACCTTACACTTTGTCAGACTGCAGAAAAATGTGTTAGCTCTTCATAAGAAATGCATAATACTCAAACAAAAGAATGATTATCTCTTTAAACCAGTTACATTTAATCTCAAAAGAAAGAATGAATAAATCTGCTCCTTCATGTTACTGTGATACACCACCAAAATTATGGAGATCAGAGTCATTATAAATTTCAAGGCTAGTATCCAGCTATTCTCTTGAACTATTAAAAGTATTAGTATGCCACATGGAATTTTAAGTTGCAGGATTTTTTAGGAGGAGGGATAGTTTTATAAATGCAATACTCTAAATGGAGTTAGTTTTTAGGTAAATGAAAGATATGGTGTTTTCTCAATGAACAGTCTTTGTCACACAGCACAGCCATTCTGTCCAGACACCTTTATACAGTATATCCTTACACTTGTCATGTGCTCTGGAATTCTAACTTTTCCTTCACTTAAATTTTGCAAATGGTATGTTTTCAGATAATCATACTTCAACTAATTGTAAACAATTTCTTACCATTTCCTGTCGAAAAAAACCCCAAAAAATATACCACTAAAAACAAAAAAACCACAGGCCTTACAAATTGAAAAGAATTATCAAAACAAACAAAAGGGAACATCCTACTCAGAGGAGAAAATATTTTTCATTAAGCAAGAGAAATTAGAATAGTAAGGATAGAAGAGTAATGCTTAATAGAAGACAATGTTCATTGGAACCTGGTAAGTATGTGGACTCAGTTAGCCTAAAATTGCTAGTGGATGATTAACAAATTGACTACTTACCAATGCAACTGATTTTCAAAAATTAAATATTTTGACTCCCATAAGACATATTTCAACCATTATATTTTCTGCTATTGATTCTCAACCTGATTATTAAGATGCTTCCTAGTGACTTTAAATATCATTTTCCATCCTTTAATCCACTTGAGGCCTTTGGAGTCTTGCAAATACAGAATTACCTGAAAAGCTGAGTGTCTTCCCATACACCTTTGTCCAAGGTCCTGCATGATCCAAGGCATAAGGAATGAAGAAGACAGAAATTTATTCCTATGCAGATAGCCACTGCATCATTTCAGTCTTCCTGAAGCCTTTTATTCACACTATGTTATCTTACATTTATACATGTCAGATTCTTTTAGTAAGAAATGCGAGTCAATTACCACTAGATTATCCTTTGATTTTTTTTAAAAAGGGGTTGTAAAACTAATAAAAAAAGTATTTTCTATTGTATTGGCAAATGGTTATTTGAAGAGTGTATTAATCTTTTCTGTTAGGAGTTCTAATAACGATCCTTTGCCCTTTCAGACTTTTTGTGGACTTGTGTCTCAGACTGCATCTCCCTTATTGAAATGAAACACCATAGGATTGTACTGTAAAATGCAAAGTCTGCTCACAGCATAAATACTTCAGAGCAAATGTTCATCATCAATTTATGAACTTTGAAGTGTTAAAATATTCTCGATATGGAGATCATTCAATCCTGAGTGTGAACTGTGGCAAAAAGTTATTCCTCCCTTCAAGGCAGTTCTTTCTACCTGGTGGGGTGCTGTGAATACCACTTACTGTAGCAAGAGGAAAAGCATCCATAATCAATAAGAGAGAACTAATTTATTTACTATTCATGGGTATGCATTGACTTCAGATTATTATCATTTTCCCTTCATTGGATAAAATTCTAGACACAAAAGGACAAAAATAAAACACATTCAGATAGGAAAGATAAAACTTTTATTGGAATGAGTAAATGCTGTTTTTTACATTAACATTCCAGTAAACTAATCAAATCTTATTTTTACAAGGGCTTGTTGTAAAACTATCACATAAAGCAATGAATAACAACTTCAATTTCTAAAACTGAATAAATTTCTGTGAAATTCAAGATTGTCTGAATTTTCCTCTCACTTGTATTCACAAAGAATGCACATATTCAGAATGACTGATCTAGTAGATAACTTGATTTTTTCTGCTTCTTATTCATCTCTTATTATTACTATTGCTCCATTTCACAGAATAAGAAATAGAAACTGTTGCAAAGTTGCAGTGTCTTGCTCAGAACTAGAATTAAAAGTCAGAAGTTCTTAACTGGCCTCACACTTCACATACAAATCATTCAGTAGCAACATCAATAAATTAAAAAATATATTCTTGGAAGCTCAGATCATTATGGAAAAACTTTCTTTACCTGAAGCCTTAACGTAGAATGAAAAGTTCTGCCTATCAACTTCTGTCTTGTTCGGCACAGTCACAGACGTGCTACTGCGTTTCTCCTAATGTCTTTGCATTGTCAGTATCCTTCTGATACACTCTTGTTACATATTTAATGTTGTTACAGGTGCAAAATTGTAATTTCAATCTTGAATGCTGCTGCACATGTGCCTCAAAAACACTGAAGGCCAAAACTCCATGCTGCTAACACAGATTGTGGGTCAACAACATTTTTCTTTGCTTGCTAATGCTTTATTGTCTCTTAGTATACATTGAAATAATAATGGTAATTTATGCAGATATTTTGTATGCATAGCAAATAATGAGAAACACCTGCAGAAATTTCCCTCCTTCTCTGAGTTCAGCAACTAATTATATTTTTAAATAATGGCTACCATTGAACACAATTATCCAAATCACTTTAAGTAATGGAATCTTTTAAAGGTGTTTTTGAAAATTTTCACACAGTTTTTAAACAGTCTTTTTATATATCAGATAGGAGACAAAGAACATGGTAAGCAGCTTAGTAACCCAAAAGTGTTTTGGCAGCCATAAATCTCACTGTGATTTTTCTTCTGCAGATAATACTTTGCTGGTTTAAAGAAAGGCTAGGATTTCCCCAAAACCTTCCCATCCTGATTAACATTCATGGGTGCTGTAGAGAAAACACTACAGGGAAAGGTAAAACACTGAGCCACCCCAGTTAAAGTGACTGACTCAGCAAATCTTGCCTTTTCAAAGTTGGGATTTGAAAGCATAAGCGGGGATGGAAAATGGCAATCTTATGAATAAGTAATGAGAGTCTAATTTAAGGAAAAGAGTAGACCCAAGGTCTCTGCAGACTGAAGTAACATCCACTCATTTGAGAGCCACTCTTATCTTCGTACCTTGCACATTGAGCATTCCTTGCAAATCTCTAACTAAATAGGACAGAAGTGCTGGTTTTCTGCTATACTCTCCTTTGCAAGTAAATGAGTGGAAAAGTGTCAAGGAAGATCACATGACAACGCCATCAATTAGTTCAGTGCATGGATTTGATACTTTATATCTGCTTGTGAAGGAGGGAAATGGCTAAATTCTATTTCAGCAACTCTTTCTCCTGTTTCTAATCCAAAGCTTCCCTGAATGATATAACTGAGTACAAAACTGTTTTACATACACATAAAAATAAAACAGGTATGTACGCCAAAGCAATAAATGAAAGCAAAAGACTACCTGAAATTTCTATAGCATTTTCTGCCTTATATTCAGGTTTTTGACTAAAATTTTCCTGCATTTCCCTGCACCTGGATAAGCATCTCACTAATTGACATATTATTCATACCAAACCCATCACCAGGCATCTCAGCAGTGAGTTAATACCAATTATTGCAACCCTAAAGATGACAGATCAATATTAACTCAAAGTCAGGATGCTCAGGTGAAAACAAACACACAGATGAAGGCCAAGGTGGTCCAAACAGGATGGGGAGAGCCCTGTGTAGTCAAAGATGCAGATTCACTGTTTCCATGGGGTAGAGGAGTTTACTGTGGAAAAGTCCACCCTAGGGCCACCATATCACAGGTCCTAATCTAATCTAATCTAATCTGCTGTAGACACACAAGAGCAGCTCAGTTTTCTAGGATTCTACTGCTCCTGTTGGGGACCTGTGACCTGGGTCTACTTCACTTCAAGGCTTAGTAGCCAGTCTCTGACTGTGCAGCTCACACTTGGCTGCTACAGTCTTGTGACTCCAGAATTGATGGACGCATGTTTTGTGCTGTAAATTCAGCTCACCCTTCAGCAATGTCACAATGGCACAAGAGAAATCTCATCCAACAAAACACCCAAATTCCTGGCATCTAAGACACGAAAGTTGAGGAAAACACAGCAACACCCCAAATTTGAAACATATCAGACAAGTGCTGCATTTTAGAACTCCTTGGGGTCACTCCAGCTTAGTCACTTGGTCTAGATCATGCCTACACAAGGCATGGCTGCATCAGATTTGCAATTCATCTTTTTCATCTTCTGTTGCTAGTGGAAACAGACATCTTCTGTTGCTCCTGGAAGTGGACAGGGATGACAAAAATTACCATTACAGCTTCAAAGAAGCCTATTTATCTCTAGTACTACAGGTGCATAGTACAGTGAAATGGAGCAATTAGAGTTAAAAAGGAGGGAAATTAGGATTCAGTTATATGTATGATACTTCTGTGTGAAATGAGCTGTTATTCTAACTCATTTCCCTGAAGCCAGGCAGCCACATCATATAAATGTGGGAACTGATACTTAGAGCTCACCTTTTGAAAAGAAGCCAAGAATTAACTTCTAATTTTGAGTTAATCAGAACAAGGATAAAGCAGTTCAGAAAAGCATTGACACACCTTCTTACAGGTTTTATAGACAAACAGCAGAAATTATTCTTCAACCCTTTGTATCAGTATTCTGTGCCTGCACACAGCCCTATGGTGGGACTTTCAGAGTTATGTCTTTTGAACTATTTTTTTTTAACTTGTACATGCATTATATTTTTATAAACATTTAATAGATTCAGCAATGACATTATATTACAAATGTCAAAAGCATTTGAGTGACTGATTTTAAAATCATGCCCATTACTTCAATTCTGAAATTCTCATTAAAATAATCACACCTTTTTTATTTTTTTCCCAACAAATTTCTTACACTTTGGAAAATTAACAAAAATATTTTAAGATATGCCACAATAGAATCCCCCCTCACAAACAGTTCATTTTGACAGCTGTGTTGGATTTTTTAAAAATCTTTACAAAACATTTTAAGATGCTAGAATAAATCAGTAGAGAAATAATTTCTGTTTCCAACCTAATTCTAAAAATTTCATCACATCTTTTACAATTCAGAAATTAAGACTGATTTTTGTTGACATCTGCAAGAATGTCTTGTACCAAGATAAATTTTGAATGTAAGGAGTAGCATATCCTGGTTGTCTTGATGTAGGTCAAATCCTGAAAATTTTATCCAGGAGAAATGTCACTTGTCATCTGTCCTCAGCCTTTTATGTATGCATTTGCTAAATTGGTTGATCGAACTATGCTTTCTGAAAGAGAGGTAAATCAGGGATTTTGAAACACATCTCTGCAAGAGTGCAGTTCCAAGCTGGTCTTGACTTCCAAAATAAAGCAGGAAAATGTTAACATTCAAAGCCCAAATAGATCTGCAGAGGATTAAAAGGCATTTCATTAGGACATGTAAATACAGAAAATAAACTGATAAATTGTCTTCTGCTTTCTGTGTGATGGCCTCTTTCATACTTAACTGGAAAAGGAAAAAGCAACCTAATGTTACAGAAGCAGGCAGCACAAGAATTAAATAACACCAATTAAAGGAAAAGTAGATAACCCCTGAAATATCGCAGTGGGCATTCAAGAGAAAAGGAAGGGGCTGTGGGAATAGAATTCTCACATCCATGCAGATTACAGGGATTTCCATTTCCAAGTTCCAAAAGGAGAGCCAGGTTTTACTATCTTGTACAATAAAATCCAGTCTGAAGATTTCAAAGACTGAGTCAAGTATAACTACAAAGCACACAATCCATTATAATCTCATTTGACAAAGTTATTTACACCGTCTTGTACTTTACTGAGATGAAATGGTAAGTTTTTCTGTTATAGTGAGGACTGAATAAACAATACATTTTATAATTGTTATAAACTTCCTGATAAGTATCTATTCTCCCAGTTAAAACATCTTAAAAGAGAAAAGAAAAAAGAAAAGAAAAGAAAAGAAAAGAAAAGAAAAGAAAAGAAAAGAAAAGAAAAGAAAAAGAAAAAGTGTACCCCCTTGCAAAGCGTTGTTAAAAAGACCTTGCTTTCCCACCTGCATTTGTCACAGGCTTGGGTAATGGTGAGTGTTGTAGGGACCATTTCTTCTCCCTTCTGTAAGAAAATATCTTGGGTTTGGCACATGGAAGAAGCAAAATATCATTTTAAAAAAATGCTGCCTCTCTCCAGCTACATTTTGCAAACTGTGGTAGCTTCCAACGTCCATGAGAGGGAACTATTGTTTAACAGTTGAAGATTCACATCCCCACTTCAGTTCATTCAGTGCAATTTCCCTTTGCTTATCTGAACCTTGCCAAATGGGATGCTCAGAACGTAAAAGGACAATCCCGATCCTCATTAGAATGCTATTTTTGAAAGCTAAACTGTTTTAACAAGAATGGTACTAAAGATGGTGCTACTAATGGGATTTGGTGTGCTATGCAGATGGAACCAAGTGACAGGCGCCTGATACCAGAAACCAGAGACATGATAACAGTAGACATCATAACAAGAGCACATTTGCTACATTCAGTGCTTTCTAGGGAAAAGGAAAACTTTTTCTAGGGATATATTATTTTTCAAAAGTGTCACTGGAAAACAAAAGGACTAGCTTGCTATTCATCAGATTCCTGCTTGACAAGTAAAAATAATGATCCGTAACTGGTACAATGTAAATATATGCTCTGAAGTACTCGTTTTTACAATCTCCCAGGCCATTGCAACTGGCAAAATCCAGATTACTGCACCAAAAGATACATAGAGTGGACTCTTGGAGATTACACAGTTGCTTCTTATTCTGCTCAGCCCCTTCAATGGAGGAATTACAAAACAAGTTAGAAAATACATGCTTCTTTAGGGCTTGGTGTTTTTGTGTTGGATCTTTAAAAAATTTTTGGAGAGACGGAGAAGACAAATATGTTCATTCATCTTGACAGTCTCCTGATTTATTAGAGCATTGACATACATTCCCAGTGCAGAATTTGGCAAATGGTCAGTAGAATTATTTTTTCTGCAGGCAGTCTCAGATTGACTGCAGCGGCAGCTACAAAAGGCACCATACCAGATTGGGCTATGGGATGAACTGACAGCATAAAGGGGCTTCAGTTTTATAGACTAGCTTGAAAAGCAGTAAATTGGTTGGTAATGTGAATGAAATTGATGGAAGCAAAGCCTTTTTGTGAAATTCATGCTGTTACTTTCTTTTTTTGTTAAATATATTATAAAGAGATGTGTAAAATATATATTTGTTTTCTAATACAGATATTAGAACTGCTAAGCCAAAAAGAGGAAATACTGTTGTAGACTCTACTTTTTCTACTTTCTTAACTTTGTATAAGTGAGTAGTCCAGCTAAATTTATGGGGGTAACTTGGATTATTTTAACTTTAAACTTAAGAAAAGCTTTGTAGGTTTAAATTATATTTTCTGTGCATTTTGATTATGCATCTATTTTTCTGGTGTATAAAATGACTCTGAAATAAACAGAATACCTCCAGAATTATTTAAATATATGTTGATTTAAAGTGTTACACATTTCCTGCCCTTAATTTTGCCCTTTGTTTGAAACTAATAGTCATCAAAATTGTAGTGGCTTAACCGCTGTCTTCAAACAAGAAAACATTCCGCATTTGATTAACAGAGAAACCTCCTCATCAAGATTTTTTCTTAATATTCTATTTTTTATTCTTTCATTAAAAAATGCCACAAAATAAGATGTCTTATAAGTAAAAAAACTATCACAATTAAGCCCATTCTCAAATTAATTAAATAGCAATGTCCTCCAAACATTTTGTTCAAAAATGTAAAATCCCTCATCTTAAAATGCTCTGAATTAACATTTATTTTTTCTATTAAAAAGACTCAGCTTCTCTCTGTGCTTCAAAACTGACATATTGTGCAATAAACAGCAATCAGCCTAAAGATGCTATATTAAACAAACCAAGTTTTGTTTTGCTAAACTAAGCAAAATTAGTTGAATGCCCTAAGTAATAGTTGCTGGTATTTTTTTGTAAATTATTTCTCCACTTGTTTTTGTGTCTATGCATAAATTAAAAATCTGCTGAAATTTATTATTCATCTGAGATGTAATTAATATGCAAAAATATGCAAATTAAGATGCAATTAGGCTTCAATTCTCTAGTGGAATTTTCCATTATAATTTAATACAAAGTAATAGAGTAATTGGTGTCACGTGTAATTACGGTTACTCACGTGTACTTGCAGACGTGAAAATGGTGTGGTATATGTTAGTTATCCTATGCAAATGCACCGTACAGGCTCTTAACACTTGGGAACTAGGTAAACAAAGATTGTCTTAAAAAAGAAGTGAGCAATAGTGACCCTTCTTACTTGTCATGTACTGTCATTTTCAAGAACATGAATAATTGTAATTAATTTTTGCTGTGTTTATTCCTTAGGATTTGTAAATAGGTGGCATGATGCAATTCTAGGCTTTCTGGTTTTAATGTCTTCTGCAGGAAATCATGTTTGGCAAAACAAAAAGTAGTCATCAAAATGACAAGGACCTGGAGGATCTGCAATATACATAACACCAATTTGTCAAGTTTTTGACACAAAATATATTTTTGATCATAATGTGATATACAATCAGTTTCAATTGTTTTATAATTCGCTACTTCTTGCTATACAGCTCTGCACTACAACCTTAAATGCAAAATCGGATTCATACACTTTGACTGGAGAGAGAACCCACAAACAGTCGTGGATATGAGCACAGGTACTGGGTGAGCAAATCACACCGAATTCAAGTTTTCTGAAGTGTTAACATCTGCAGGATCAGCCTGTGAGTTTATATGAACTTTCGGTATAAGTGGCTATCTGTGATACTGCAAAATAATCCACAAGGTTTCTTAAGTCCCTTTCCTGTCATGAAGTATAGTTCTTGCTTTGCACTTAGAGAATTTTGGATATAGCAATAAATTGTTCAAATCACCCAAGTAATAAAAATTTCATGATTTGACTGATAACTACATATCCAGTTAGATCAGAGGGACAGATTGCCATGCACTTGAACTCACAAAAAAAGTAGAGAAAAAAGGATGGGGAAAAAAGCCCCAAGCAAAACCAGAAAAATGCTTTCTAAATTTTATTGTAACAAAAGATGAAAACTGAACATATAACATAATTTTGTTCTTAGCTCTGACTCCAAATTCATCATTCCTGCACAGCAGCATACACCTCTCATTTTTAACACCCTAACAGCAACACACATAAACCAGTAGTATGTGTGAAAAGGAATGTTTCTGTACCAGGCTGGTTATTTTTGGGGGTCTTTTGGTTTTGTTTTTTTTTAGAGTTCTAAGGTATATTGTACAACCATGCTTTTGCTTTAACACTATCACATTCTCAAAACCTTTTCTTTTTCCCCACGCAGGCTGGAACTTATAACAAATTTAATGTGGATGGATCAATGGCTAGATAGGTGGGGTGAAGAGAGAGAAATTGGAATGATTTAATGTAATGAGTATAGAGCTTCAGTGTGCCAAACTAGTCTCCTTCTCTTTCTTTTCATTTGCTTCTACTGCCGCTGGCTAATTATTTAAAGGAAAAGCCATCTATGTGAGAAAATAAAATCTACCATTAGTCTCTTGTGCTGCGCCCTTCCCTAGCCCCACCCATTCATCCATATGTAGCTTTTCCATTCACTCCCATAATACCACCAATTACTATGCAGTCAGGACCATTCATATTCATATTCACATCTCACTGTGGACATTTAAGCTACACTCTGAGCAACACTCATACCTTAAACTACACCTATTATACAGCTGTTGTACAATTACTGTAAATGAAGTATACAATATGGGGCTCAGCTTGTATAATAATTTGTAATCAGTGATTGGGGAAGAGGGTTTTGTGTACTTCTGCCCTGCGTACCTTTTGGTCTCCTTCTTTCCATCATTCTTCTCTCCCTTTCTCCCCTTGGGCTTGGTTCAATATAGGCTTTTTCTGAGAGACACAATAAAGAGATTCTCATCTAGGGTAAAATAACTTAGCCCTCTTACACCAGTTTATGCCAGCTGAGACAGCCAGCCTGTCTGTCTCAGCACATAGCACTGATCTCTTTTGTATCATTCTTTGCTGAAATGGACTTAAGTTTGATTTATACCAGAGACCAGAACAAAATACATAACCTATGTGTGATAGGATGATTAGAAGAAAGGTTAAAGAGAATCACTACAGGAAGCACTGCTAACTAAATTAATGGCCTTTGGACTGGTTATTTTTAAATGTTTATGGTGTATTAGCTGTTCCAACAGGCAAAAGATTACAGATTTGATGGATACAGCGGCAAATCTCAGGCCAGTAAAAAAGGAAAGGATATTCAGTAGAATATGATATATATGTATGCCAGCTATCTTACTGGTGGGGTAAAGTTTCCACAATCGTTCCATCTTTGTGATTTTGTCACTTGAAGTTAGGATGGATTTATCACTAATAGTATCAAAGCCATGTTGCAATATCTTGAAACAGTTTCCCACTGCTATCTGGTGCACGGTCAACATGAAATGTATTTTGCAGACAACATAAAACAAGAATTATTATGGATGGTTTAACATATTTTTTCAGATTGTTCCCTGTTTATAAACATGTTTATAAATATACCATCATACAAAAAAAAATTCACAGTCATGGAATCTTCACCTGTATAGAAATGTTCTTCAATAACATGGAAGTCCATTTCAGTATCAATAGATATTTTAAAATAATAAAATCAATTAAAGACTTTCTATTTTTTTTTCTCTTACATAGAATATAGCCCCCAGATTCTAGTCAATATTTTTACCAAGACAGTATACTTGTGTGTGTTCCTTCTTCATTACATTGTCTTTTCATCTTCTTGTTTTTCTGATCTACAAATTCCATACATCTGGGTGATTTGTTCTTGTGACTGTCTTCACAAGACTGAGGACTAGTCACATATATTCTCCTTAGTAATTGCAAGACCGTAGCCTTACAATAGGTAGTCAGTCTTAGCAGAGTTTTAGAAGTCCTGTCATCTAACATGCTGTGATCCCAAATAGAATTGCAATGCTAACAAAATTTAATAACATTTTAATAGACATTACTGTTCCAATTACAGCTGGCTTTCTTCCTTTTTCCTTTAATGCAGAAGGTCACAGTCAATATTACTGATGCCACCCCATTGGGTAACCTTTAACTGAGTTCTTGTTGTGGGTTTTCAGCTGAATAATTGCTGGGTTTTATGCTTCTCTCATAAGTGGATTTCCTGATAGTCAGGTGCTGTACATCTTTCCTCCTTGTGTGCCATGTTATAAGGAAGAGGCTTCTCTTCCATCAATATTTTGTTAACGCACAGCTTTGTCTCCCCTCCTTTCTCTCTCAAGACCACTGCTGTCCTCTGGCACAGGTGGAAACGTGTCAGATTAGTCAGAGACTAATCAAAAGATCAGTCTTTCCATTTTTTCCTGTCACTCAAGATATTTATTGTAGTTCCTTGTGAAGGTAATTTCTACCACAAAATTAAGGACCAAACAGAGATTATTTGTTTGTTGAGGCTGTGGTACTTCTTCACCAATTCACTTTCACATGGTGACTGTTGTTCCTACATTCGTACAGAAATACCAAGACTTTACACACTTCTCACAAGCCTGCATGTTTCTGCAGTGAGGTAGGTTAGCTCAAACAGTTGTCAGCAATGCAGAAAACATCATTGCTTATGGGAAACGAGTACACATACCTTTCAAGTGGTTATTGGTTCAGAGTTGTTGCATTTGCCAGGTATTTCAAAAGATACAGCATGAAAAGAGAAAAACCTCATTCTTAGATGGCCTTGAAAAAGGCAGATGTTCCAAACACAATATGTACTCACCACATCTGCTACAGCTCAGCTGTCTCAGACCATGAGAATGAGAGCCTCACATGCAGGTATTCACCTGACTGCTTCCTTTATGCCTGTAGTACAGTCTTCCAGGGCATGTTTGACATACAGCTTTGCAGAAGCTTGCTCATTCTGTATTTTAAGAAAGGGCTTCAGAAAAATAAAGTCACTCTTAGTTTAGGTAACTCCTTCTGCAACTAAAAACTGAAACATTAATATATAATTTATATCAGGATAACCTTCCAGAGACTTGAAGTAAATCAGTAACATAAATGTTCTTAACTGAAGAGGTATTTTGGACCCTGAGTTGTCATCAAGTGACTTATCCACTCCAAATTTATCTTTCGTTTCTCTGTGTAGGTGCAGAGAAGGAATTGATTTTAGCTGTTTGATCACGGAAAGAAATGTGGACCGCATCACAACATTCAGAAAAGTTTTAGTCTGATGAACAGTGGCCTTTATGAGAGCACCATTTTAAACAGCCTAGCTCTTCCCTATCATCCTTCTGGTCCCTGGTTTAATGTTCCCACACCCTTTATACTCTTCAGCTGTACACCCAGTAGCAAGGGAATGTGATGAACTGACAAGGATTAAAAATAACCTGTTAAAACCAATTTGTTTTAACCTGACTGTGTTAGTCATACTGCTGCTAAAAAGAATTTCTCAATTTACATTCCTGTTTCCCCAGGCTCTTCCCCTTTCTACTGTGTCCTCTAAAGTAGCATAGATAGTAGACTTAATTCATAGTCATTTCCATGGAATCCAGATGATGATCCAGATCACAATTGCCTCTTTCATCCTTCCTCGACAGCACTTGCTGCTGTTCTCTTTATCTCTGACAAATATCAGGTGTCAAAATGGGTAACTTGCAATATTCCATTTGTATTTTAATGGTCTCCTACTCTTACCTTCTGTCTAGGAAGCACTGTCTGTCTTCTTAGTCATTCATTGCTGTAAAATCCCTCCCTTCATCTTTCCCAGCTTCAGCAATACTTCACAGTGGAGTTGTAATCTCTACTCCCAATGACTATGGAGTAATGGCCTCTCTGACTTGCTTTATATCACCTTATTTTTTATCATGGATTTTCCTGGTTTGGCCTCCCATGAAAGGTCCATGGTTCAGAACTAGAATTAGGGAAGACTCTAGTTTGTAGGATGTTAAGTTAAAATTGCCTGGAAGACCCTGTGCATTTTTAGTATGGGAAATGCTGAGAGAAAGAAAGAGTGACAAAGGAGGAAGAGATCTCAAATACCAACAGAACAGCCAGTGACCCATGTTTGCCATGCTGAAATAGGAAAAGAGGCTGAACTTCAAGTGCAATTTCAATCAATATTTAGTTACTGATATGGAGTGGAACAAGGTTCGACAAGAACCATAACAAAAATCTACTGGTTGGGTGGAGCTGCCCTGTAGAAAGAAGCCCAAGCCATGTCTGGTGCCAGTCCACAGGAGGTTTAATATGGGTTAACTGTGTGACTCTCTGCTCTGGTTTGTTGCTCCCTGTGGCAGAGCAGCACTGTAAAGCAACACCTCTTCTCAGAAGAGAAGTCCATGCTTACCAAAACTGAATCTTGCATTTCAAGTGCAGGAGATTTAGAAAGCAAAAAGCAAACAAGAAGAAAAACCAAAAAGCTCCCCAAAGCTCTCTCAATTCATTGAGAAATCTGTGGTCTGCTTTACATAAGACCTTTCTTCCCTTCTCAACCTATAACTAAATAGTGTGTAACTTCTATCTGAAGCCATTTTATTTATTTATTCTGCTGAAAATCTGTATTTTACCACATGCTCAAGACTATTTCCTCCTCCCCAAATGCTGATCACCACTACTATTCTAACAAAGATGCCATATAACAATTAATTGCTTTGCTTTGTATTATAGCTCATCAACTTGTTGGGAGCTAGGAAAAATGAAATAATGGGGGTCACTTCTGGAAAATGAGTTTATTTTCATGCCAGCTGCAGAAAATGAGCAAGGCTGGCTTCATGCCAGTTAAAGGGATGCTGTAAGAGGTTTTTTTCTGTTTGCATGAAGAACAAATGCTGATCTGAAGAGTTACACATGCTAGTACACACATGCATGTTACATACATGCAATCTAAAAAAATAAGTTTGCACAAAATAGGCTAAATTTCATGTCTTACTATATTTTGCCCTCACCTTCCCTCCTTTATATTTTTAACTTTCTACAGAAATGCCTTACTTGTGCATTTATCCTTTTGAAAATGGTTTACTAATTTAAAATAAATACCAGCCAACAGGGATTTTGCAGCTACATGACCTGGAAACTAAATATTATTGAACTACTTTAGAGTTTGCTTAGAGTTTTTAGCCTTTTAAAAGCAAGTCTGATTACCTGCTTCATCTATTTGTGAAACATTAAATGATTAAAAGTTTTATACAAATGGAAGGCACCACATAGATATTTTCAAGCACTCAGCACCTGTGTACTGATATTTTGACTAATGTGTCTTAAATCCCCAAGAAAGCTGAGCTCTATAGACTTAGCAGATTACTTAATGGCAACATTTGTTAAGGTACTGCCATAAGTCAGTTTGGAAGGAACTGATGACTAGACTCATCATTGAGCAGGGAGAGGATACAGCTTTTTTCTAACAACACATTGCTGAAAATAATTCCTTCACTGACACACAAATCTCTGTGTAGCATTTAACTTGGACACCACACACAACAGTGCCCTTAACTTCCATATTTCTGTCATATATGGAACATCTATTTCTTGTTCTAAGTTCCAGAAATTTGAATGGAGAAAAGAAATTATGAAAAGAGAAGGAAAACCTTTTTAATATTGAAATGTGTGAGCCTTAATAGCAAAGAAAAAAAGGAGAGCGTAACTGATAAATAAATGAAACAAGGTGTAAAGAAGTATTAATGTTTTCATTATTTCATACCATTTCTACTCTGTTGCAACTGATTTCCATAGTAATATAGTTAGCTCAAAATCTGTCTTTGCATATAAGGTCTCCATAGAAAAAGCAAATGTGAAAATGGCAATATTTTCAACACTTCTTTTCTTTAATAAAACTAACATTTTCAAATCTGCTTTTATTAAAACACAATAAATACCATCAATTTTTGACATGAAATCTCATTATATGCTGTAAATATTTATCACTTTGCAGAAAGAAGATTATACATTAGTTCTATTCATTCAATTCAAATCTGAGTAAGAATGAATTCATGTTTTATTTTTCTTCTCTATTTAAAAAGTCCCAGTTGCTGTAAGAAAATGAAAGAAATACTCTTTGTTGCTGCTAACAGATAAACAGAGAGAAATATCTCAGAGGTAAGTGCTCCGACACACTGTTCCTTGACCCTGCAATTACTCCCTGACAATGCCATTTGTGATTCTCACAAAGTCCCACTGATTTCAAAGGGAGTCAGTCCATGAAGACCTCTTTGTAAGAAGATACTAACCTTTCTGTTTCTGGAATTTAGCTTCGGACATGGAGGTTACAAGGAAAAGAAAAAAAAGAGAAAATCTGATTATTTTATTCTCCTTTTACCTTCATAATAGAATCACTCATATTAATCAGTAGATATCAGAACACAGATATGCCTCTGTTCACAAAGCTCAAAATTGAAATAGCAGTGGTGTAACAGCAGGACAAGGTGAATAAATGAAATGAATTGTGGAAGCCTAGGTTATGCCTGTCTGTACTAACCAACATGAGGACTTTATTATTCTTTTCATTAAATCTAACCCCAAGTATTTCAAATCAAGGTTTAGGTTCAAATTTTTAGCTTTCATAAGTGGCATATTTTCTGCGAAAACCATTCTTGTAGATCTGTTGCTCTTTGTGTTTATGGTTTAACCTAGATAACAATATAGACCATATCCTGTTGCACAGTCTTTGAAGAATTCTGCAAGTATCATAATTTAGTTGCATGTGTTCCATAAGTCTCACTCAATTCCTTTGAAGAATGCTTTTGCTAACCTACATACATTTAAGAACAAAAAAAGTGGGCTTCCTCCCCTTTTGGGGGGCACAGTCTTTGCAGAATAAGACAATTTCATCACATGCAAGGAGAATTTGACACATTGCTCAAGCAATTTGAAATTCTACAACAGATATTCAACTGCTCTGATAATAAACAATAAAACAAAAAATAAAATTGAGGAGCTTTCAACCACAATTAACTCAGCCAGGCTCAAGTATAAATTTCCCTGCACAAGCTGCCAGATGTGACTGAAGAGCACTCCCACAGAAAGGCATCTGGGAGTCCTGATCAGCAGTGAGCCCTATCAGCCCAGTGTGCCCTGTCAGCCCAGAGGGCAAACCCCACTCTGGCAGGCAACAGACACAGCATCATCAGCCAGCCAGAAGTGATCATCCCACTGTAATCAGCACTGGTGTGGCCTCCCCACAGATCCTGTGTGCAGTTCTGGGCCCCACCCATTTCAGTAGAATGTGGAGGTCCTTGCATGAATCCAGAGGAGGGCAACAAAGCTGGTGATAAGCCCTGAAGAATGACCTGTAAGGAGTGGCTGAGATCACTGTCTGGTTTGGAGAGATGAAGACTCTTGGTACCTTCCTGAGGAGGAGAAGTGGAGAGAGGTCCTGATCTTTTCTCTCGGATCCAGTGATAGGATGCATGGGAATGGCTCAAAGGTGAAGCACGAGAAAATTGGACTAAACATTAGGAAATATCTCCTTACAGAGGGAATGGTCAGACTTGGGAATAGGCTTACTGGAGAGGTAGTTGACACCTGCAAGTGCTTAAGAGGCATTTGGACAACGGCCTTAACTTATGCATTAACTTGTTTAGCCATTAATTGGTCAAGCCGTTGGATTAGGTGGCCACTGCAGGTCCCTTCCAAATTAAATATTCTATTCTATTCTGATAATAAGATGTCAATAATTTCAAGGCAAATGTGAAAAACCATAATATAATTCTGAATGATGGGTTAAACATAAAGCACTACTAAGTAGAATTTATTTGTAATCATGTGAGAATCAAAACAAACTATGAATTAATTCAGTCAGAAGGATACCAAAATATTTTAGCTCATGATTTCATGATTCACAGACTCATGGAATCAAAGAATTGTTAGGTTTAGAAAGGACCTCTGGAGACCTAGTCCAACCCCTCTGCCAAGGTGGGGTCACCTAGAGTAGGTAACACAGTATTGGGTCTATGTGGGTTTTGAATGTCCCCATGATCTCTCTCACCTGCCTGTTCCAGTGCTCTGCTGCCCTCAATGTAAAGAAGTTATTCATGATGAGGGGGAATTTCTTGTGGTTTAGTTTATGGGCATTGCTCCTTGTCCTGTCTTTGGACACCACTGAAAAGAGTCTGGCACCATCCTCCTGGCACCTGCCTTTGCAATATTTATACGCATTAATGACCTCCCCCTCAGTCCTCTTCTCTTCTCTTCTCT
>VXAC01006243.1:0-32307 GCA_013399225.1 Rhipidura dahli
CTCCGCACTTCCACTGCCCTGTTGCAGCTGTATCCCAAGTGCCCAGGGCTTTCTGCTCTTACCTGGTTTGCCTCCATAGGAAGGTCTGGATGGGCAGAGGGATGCCACGGCCACTCTCCTGCTCCTGGCCCTCTGAGCTTTTCCTTTTCACCATGATGCTGATGACAGGTGCTGCAGTCTCAGCAGACACACCAGTCGGGATCTCCCATGGCTGCCTCTCGCTCTCTGCAACTCTTTACCCTCTCCCCTCCATCCCCTGCAGCCCACCCCTTCCCTCAACTCCGCTGGTGCAAAATGGCTGCAGAAGGCAGGGAGGAAATTAGGGAGAGCGAAGATGTCCGCGTCCTTCAGCTTCCTCCCATCCTTCAGCACCTCCCTCTGTGGACAGCTCCCCGTGCCCGGAGCCCAGAGAGGGCGGGCGGTGACAAGGGAGGGAAGGCGAGCGGGCGTTGCGGGGGCGGCGGAGGCGGCGAAGGCACCGCCCCGCCAAACTTCCCGCACCACGCTGGGAACAACAAACCCCGCAGCAACAGGGCTGCTGCCGCCTCTCCCCGTCGCCACCGCCACAAAGTTGGGAAGCCCCGCCAGTCTGCACCGAGAGGGATTCGCAGAGCATCCCAGAGCCCTGCCGGGTCAGGAGAGCGACTTGTCCCTCCACCACCTCCTTTCCTTCACCCTCCTTCCTTCCTTTCCTTCCTTCCTTTCTTCCTTCCTTCCTTCCTGCCTGCCTTCCTGCCTGCCTTCCTGCCTGCCTTCCTGCCTGCCTTCCTGCCTGCCTTCCTGCCTGCCTTCCTGCCTGCCTTCCTGCCTGCCTTCCTGCCTGCCTTCCTGCCTGCCTTCCTGCCTGCCTTCCTGCCTTCCTGCCTGTCTGCCTGCCTGCCTTCCTTCCTACCTTCCTGTCTGCCTTCCTCCCTTCTGGCCTGCCTTCCTGCCTGCCTCCCTGCCTCCCTGCCTGCCTCCTAAACGGTGACAGAAGGGAAGCAAGTCATAAACCCTCTCTGAAAGTGAAAATTGGTGTTGGGAGCAGAGGAACTTTGGGGTAATTATTCCACAGATTTTTCTCACACAGAAGAGCTGAGACAGAGATGGAGAGGATGTAAAGTGCCAAAGCACATTTACTGGTGTTTCCAATTAGACACCATACTGATTTGTCTAATACATCCATATATTTGAGTCAGGTTTGCTGGAAATATTTCTCACATGCTGTTAGATTACCTCTCCTTCTCTACCTAAGGATAAGAGAGGATAGTATACTACAACAAATAATGAATAGAATAAAATCAAAGACCAATGCAAGTTCATCCTGAACAGTTTTCACAGCAAAAAGAAAGTGACATTGCTTATATGAAGCAAAAAAGTGACTGTTGCTTATATGAAAATATTGAAAATTTAGAAAGATGCTCCAGCAAATCAAGGCCATACTTTTTCCTGTTTTTCAGTCTTCCTACTTAATGCTAGGCACCTAAAGATTCACCAAGATCATTCCTTCCTGAAAGAGGACCTGAAAAGATGAACACCACCTATTTACTTCCTTAGGAGTACTTTACAAAAGAGGTTTGCTGAAAATTCAGTGCCACAACTTAGATAATTTGAATTTACTCGCAGTTGAGATAATGCTTTTTTTCTGTATTGCCCAAGACAATACTTCCTTGCAATGACTTAAGCTAGTCTTGACCTCCAATCAGGGAGAACAGCACCTTGTGATCTACATTTTGCTTGAATCCCTCTCTTGAACAAAAGGACTATTAAGACAACTAACTAGAAGGTAATCTGTTAAATAAAACAAATACGTTTGCAACCAAAAAGTATTGTGTCATTAAAATCACTAATCTCCCTGAGCACTGAAATGCTGAACCAGTTAGCTTTGCTCATATTGTCTGGTGGGGTTCTTTGCTAGCAGTAACTTGCGCACAGAAGTATGGCTTTTCTATTAAGAGGATTACCTTGTTCAGACAGGAGAGCTTTTAATTACCATGTTCTTTTCTTCCATTAAGTGCGATTGGACAGGAACAAAATTATCTGGATTTATAAAATCTTGTAAGAACTAATACAGAGAGAAGATAGTTACAACAATTGACTTCTAAATGTAAGGTATGTATTAAGTTTACCTACTGCACATCCCCTCAAATGAATCCAGGACTTTTGTCTTCTTTTTTGGGCAGTTTGGAAAGGAAATCCGAGCTTTAATTTCTTTCAGAATGCCTCTCAACAGTCAGTAGTGAAACACTATGCAGTCGGAGTAATGAACTTATTATAAAATAATTCGGTTTTTTCTAGTCCTGTAATGTGCTATGAAATTTTTGACTAAAGCATAGCCTGTTATGCAGCAAGAATTCTGAAGTACAATTTTTTTGAGTTTTAGCAATTGTCAAGCAGGCAAATCCCTCTTCTTCCAAGAGAAGTAAGTGGGCAAAGAAAATTTTAATGCTATTTGCAATTAAGGAGAATAAGTGAACTGAGCTGTTGAGGCCTGAAAAAGTGCAAGGTCAGTGTCTTCCTGATGGATATTGACAATAGCACTATCTAGCACTCACAGCTTTCCCACAGGTAGAAGGATTGCTATTCCTCAGACAGAGGGTTGCAGGCCAGGGGTGGTTTACCTGAACGTTAAGTCTTCTATAGTCACACTCTCAAAATTAGTGCCATTTTAGTCAGTAATAATATTTAACTACCTTAAGACAATTGCATTCTCTTAGTAACTGGTAAGCACAGCTCAGATGTGTTTGGTTTGGGTTTTGTTTGATTTTAAATGGGTATCTCTCTTTATTCCAGCATTCAAGAAACAGCCACAATAGTTTCCAGTTTGCCTCTCTAAAGCCTAAGCTTCTTCTTTCCATGCTTTGCTATGCAACAGGAAACCCAAGAGCCAGAGCACTGCAGCTTGCTCCAGACTACAACAGAAATCTCCTAGGAATTCTACTGGTTGACAGGGACACCAGAGGCACTTGGTGTGGTCAGTCCAGGACAGCTCCCTAGTAAACAGAAATGGATGAAAGTGTGAACACAAAACTCCACCAAAAAAACCCAAACAAAACCAAATTTTATTGAAAAACAATGGCATTCATTGGTTTCAAACCTACACAGATAAACATCATTGCTGCCCTAGAGAACAGAGGCTGTCCTAGAGAGCACAGAAAATCACTGCAGCACTTCACTGAACCTCCAAAGGGGAATTCAAATGGCCTCTCTATGGTCCGAAGAAGAGCAGGAGTGGAGCACACACGAGGCAACTGCACATTAGCTCCACATCTGTCAGTGTTAGCTATCATTCAGAAAGCAGGAGGACAACATACCAGTACCTCTACCTGGCTTTCTGTTACATCCTTGAAGGACTCTTTAGAGGAAACTAATAGTTTTGAAGTTCAGGATTATTTTCCTTACTCTTTCTTTGTGCATAACCGGCGCCTTGCCCTGTCACAAGCCATTAGCAAGTGGAAGTCACATTGCCCAGCACTGAGAGGAAACAAAATCACTACTTGGAATTTTGTTAATGATTACTTTGTAGTAACTGAAAATATAACTGCAAATTGCAGTTCTAGTCAAGCTTGACAATTGAATGCAGCATATTGCTCTCCAACTACACCCAGTCACGAAAGACACAAAAATCCCTTTGTACAGTGGTTTGAAGTTGCAGAACTTCTGATGCAAAACAAATCAGAGAAGAAAGGAAATGTTATCAAAAGCTGGCACTGGCACAAGAACTGCAGGCATGAAGGTGCAGATCTCAAATCCAGCCAGATCATGACCAGCACTAAACCCAGGAGGTGGCAAAGGTGGTTTAAATTAAGAATGATACTTGTGTCTAGCTACTGTCAAACTTGCCTTGTTTTGGAGACAATGCCCACCACTACCACCACAAAGGGCAGACAGAGCTGCAGTAATCTGTATCTCTGTAAATGAAATGAATTGCATGTGTAAGAGAAGAAAGAATTTTACCATCTGGAAGATTTTATTTATCTCTATACTGAATTTCTGATGGCAGCAGAGGCTTTCAGATTTGCATCAACATTTGACTGCACCTAAATACTAACACTACAGTGGATGCTACAAAGATAAAGTCCTACAAATCAGTCCCCTGCCTTCCCTTACAGTGGGGATAGAGAGGAAACAAATAGACTCTTCAGAGAGGCCATTACAGTAGGACAACAGCAAAGTGTCCTGAAAATTCACTTGTGCTCTGTCCTCTAGGCTATACTGGCATCTTGGGCTGGCACAGAAACACAGGTCGGTCTTCTTTCAAAAAGATCAAGACTACCTGAAGTCACTGCTTTCAGAAAGGAGGTGAGGGAAGAGTGGAGAAAGCTCTGCACTGCTCCAACAATTCCTAGCCCATGCAACTGCTCAGTCACAGAAGATGCCCATGACACTATCTACCCATTTCCTCTCTTACTGCAGACAGGAGGAGTCTGACATGCATCCAGATCACATGATTCTACTTGATCACTGCTTTATTCATTAGACAGTTGTGTTTACAATCCACCTCAGTAGTATTTAGTGTTGATCCAGTAACAGTCAAGGCTGACAGCACAGAGTGGGGACACAGAGCAGAACCTGAGTATGAAGCCTCCACTTTATACAGGAGTGCTCAGAGCAGGGAACTGCTCAAACCTCACTGCCTTGCACTTGTTTCCATGGTAATGCTCTCCAAGTTCCCACCCTCAATCAATCCTTGCCATACACACTCCTAAGAATTCACATCTTATTTATCTGCAGAATCCAGGCTCTCAAGAGTGTGTCAAGCTATTCTGTTGTGCAGCAGCCTTTCCAAGAGCAAAGCTGCAAACAATTCCTAAATGTAGCTCCCAGAGTAGGAAAAAAAAAATTGCCGCACCCTCTAGATCCTACTCTTCCACTGGCTGTGAGCAGGCTTCTGTCCTGACTGAACTGACCCATGACAAAGAAAAACCCTTGCTCTCTTGGGACAACCAGTCACAGAAGATTAGCACTGATGGATGTCACTCATTCTACCCTTTCCCATATGGGTCGGACAGGTAGAAGCTATGTAAAAATTTAGAGAAGCCTAGGAAAGTCCGTTTTTTTCTTTAAGGGCTTTTAAACAGCATGAAAACATTTCAACTAAGGTTCATCAGAAGTCGCCTTCATAGCTCTTCTAGCTAGCCCTGCTCAAGCCCAACACAACTGTGTTCAGAAACAAGGATAAATAATCCCTAAAACTGCAAGGATCCCCTAAAATTACAAGTTTTGCTGCTGCTGCTGCATGAATTTGGACAGGAGTGGACTCCAGTTCAGCTGGATCAGATTCCACAAGAACAGTTAGATATTGAATCCCTGGGCCACATTTAGCTGGAACCAGTAGAATGGCACAGCACTCATGCACATGAGAATTCTATTTTAAAACAGAGCAGAAACACAGACCCTCCACACCTTATGCAGTAATTTACTGCCTTTGCATTATGTTCAAGCAACAAATCATATTCACATAGACATTTCACTTCAATTAAATATGTAACAGGCACAGCTAAATAAGACAGGATGGGAGGGAACAAAATCCTCCATGGGGATGACATGTGGTTATCTGGACAAAACTGAGGGGGAAAAAAAAAATCAGCTTCCAAGTCAGGGTATCATCCCTTGGCTCAGGACTCTCCATGCTCTGGGATTTGACTTTGGTAGTAGCTGAAAAACTTTTTGCTTCTTTTGGGGAAAAAAAAGGCAACAAACCTCCTGCCCTGAAACCCCACCCCATCCAACCTTTTTTACCTTCTTTCTAGAATGTGGAAGTGTGGATCTCGTTCCACTAAGTTACCAAACATGCCTTTCTCTCTGTTGCTCAGAGAGAGCTGAGCACTGCCTCCCCAACATGCTTTTCCATCCAGAACAAGGGTACTCACACTAAAACAGGTTTGGGAACCCCTCCATCAGGGCCACACTGTCCTTTAGTCCCAGCAGCTGGGACTTCTGCATGGCCAAACACCTCTAGGTGGAAGGCTTTCTGCCTCTTATTGATGTCTCTGACTCACCTTCTACCATCTTCCTGTACAATGCAAGGAACACCCCATGAGTTGAGACAGGCACAGGATGAACAGATGCTCTGTACATCTAACAAACATTGTAGCAGGATTCCTGGGCCTCCCTCCCTTTCAATAACAAGTTGTTAATCAAGATTTTGTTCACCAGTTCCAGCTCCAACACCACAATCTGCTAGGAAATTATAAAATAGATCACCTACCACATACTGCTTATAAGACTCAACAATCACAGAAATATCATTTTTCACCTTGAAAGGGAGAAACAGGTTCCTACCTGTCCTCAACCATTGTTCTGGCTGTGAATGCTTAAATCATGATTTACCCTTTTGTTCTTAGCTTCTTAATACTTTCCCTTTCCACAGACAGATGATGCATTAGTTCTGCCTTGTACCTAAGCATGCTAGGGAGGGTGCTCCTATTGGATAATTAATGGCACTTAATTATTCCTCCAGGTCGTTTGACAGCATTTACTTAGGAATGTTGCAGCATTATGTGTGAAGTCCTGCTTGCTCAAGGTTTGGGATACTTAAAGCACTCTACTCAGTTTTATTTCCCTCCTACACCATGCCCTGTGCTGAGCAGACACCAGGCACACACACATTCTCTGCAGTATTTGTTGCCCAGAGCAGCAGCAGTACTCTCAGTGGTAGGTTGTATACAGCAGTACTCTCAGTAGAATGCTGCCCAGAGAAGCTGTCACTGGCCATCCCTGGAGTGTTCAAGGCCAGGTTGGACAGGACCTGGTGGAACCCGGTCAAGTGGAAGGTGTTCCTGCCCATGGCAGGGGGTGGAATGAGATGAGCTTTCAAGTCCCTTCCTCACGGTCCCTTCCAAACCAATCTATGATTTCTCTGTTCCGCCCGCAGCATGGAGATCCCCTTGGCCTGAGCTCAGGATGGGACTGAGCATCCACCGTGAATCCATGACACCCTCCAAGCATCCCTCGAAGTCCATGGTGTTTCCTCCTTAGTTTCCAAGACTGCCCTGAATGCTCACCCCCAGGCCCCAACTCCCATCACCTTCACTACCCTGGCACCATCCATGCACTCCCGCTGTGCCCAGCCGGCTGCAGGGAGGGCAGGCGGAGGCGGCTGTGCCATGTTCGCAGCCCGGGGACACAATTTCCCTGGCGCGCGAGGGGCCCCGAGGGCCGGTGTGCGGCTGCGCTGAAGGGTCACTGTGCCTGAGCTCCACTGCTCTGTGCAGGGTGCTGCTACATGGCACCCCCAGGCAGGGACCTGCCATCCACAGAATCACAGGGACAATTTGGTTGGAAGATCATCTTGAGACCTCTGAGATCATCTAATCCAATCTATGAACTTCCACCAGCTCGTCAACTAGATCTTGGCACCAAGTGCCACATCCAGGCTGTCCTTAAAACACCTTCAGGGACAGTGACTCCACCACCTCCCTGGGCAACCAGCTCCAATATCTAATCACCTTCTCTGAGATGAAATTTGCACCCAGCAGGGAGATAATGACCCACAGAAGAGGACACAAGCCATAAAAACCAATCCTTTTGTTTAAAAGTAAAATGAATTAGCTGAACAAAACAACTGGATCCACTGCGACTGCTCCTGGGCAGACTGAAGGCCGTACTGGCAGGTGCTGGTTGCACAGGGCGTGGATTGAGGAGGAGCTGGATCACAAACACAGGAAGCTAAGACATGCAATTAGGTGACAAGCGACTTTATTTTGCAAAACAATCACTATACAGCAACAAATACAATTGCAAATTGGATTGAAAAACATGAACTACCTACCACCAGCCATTCAAGAAATGCCTTTTATGGTAACAGGCCCTAGAATTATCAGAAAAAACACAGGTTTGTAACAGCAGACTGTATTCCTTGCCATCCCAGCATACAGCGTGTTTACTTGTTGGGTTTTTCTATTTGCTAAAGTTGAAGTGGCTTTCGTTTGCTTGACTTTTCCCAGTGTGAAACTAATTTACCTTCCTGCAGTGGGAATTGCTGGAGTTGCAGAGGGAGTTGCCTTAGCAATCTGACTAGTGAGTGAACTCACAGACACCTAGGCTAGAAATCTACCTGCGCTGATTTTCACAGCAAATGTCATCTATTCTTCAAGGCATTTGCCTTTGAAGGGGCATGAACTCGGGTTTCAAACAGTATTTAGTCCAGCATGGAAAAACCTTCTGCTCATATGGTAATCAACACAGGCTGCCTTTTGACTCCCTTTGAGTCATGTATTTAGGCAAACTTAGATGTGTGAGCAATCATGATGAGGTTACTACTGTACCACAGCAGAGGGATGAATGAATAATTCCATTTACTGCTGTACAGTGAAAATATACATTGCCCTTGTAGGCTCATAGTTTCCCTCATCATGATTAGTTTTTCTTTTACTGTTGCTGAACAGAAATTTGCTCAACTTTGATTTCTTTCAGCTTGTGGTCATATAGAAACAAAACTCTCCAGATGAGGCAGAAGCACTCTTTCATCTCTACAACCCGATGGATTATTAAATTTGGGGTGCTCCCCTAGGTACCCAAATAAGGTTTCACCATTCCTTTGGTCTGGATTATCTCTGCTTTGTTACAGAGTTGGGTCTCAGCCACCCAACAAACCTGCTGGCTCAACATGCCTATGGAAAAGAAACACAACAGATGCATTTTCCAGGAAGCTGGCTCTATCTTCCTTAGTGGGCATTACATATTTACAAACTGTTGTTTTTAAAAGACTCTTCTTGAGAAAGTTAATATGAGCTTTTCAGTGAACATCTAGAGTCATGAAACATAACTTGGTTTTTAATTATTATTTAAAAGCACAAAACTTAATTCCTTTTAATCTAACTCCACAGCATTCTAGGATTCTTTCTATGGAAGGATGATAATGATTACAAAGATCTTGGCTTCAGTCAAGACAAGAAAGCTCATTTTATTGCAAGAAACAAATGACTTGGAGTGTTACACCACTATAGCTCTGGACTCATTAGGTGGATTAGCTTAATTAAGCTTAATTTTCTAGAGTATGCCAATTTTAAAAGCAGAATAAAACCACTTGAGTCTCAGGTTAACACTGTTCCCATGAGATGCTGCTCAGCTTCAGAGAGCAGAGGTTTAGTAATACCATAGTTTTTCTCCTACACTGGCAAAAGGCATAGGGAAAAAAACCCCACTGCAAGGCTAATTTATATTAATTGATAGGATAATCAGAGCAATGTGATACAAACACAACTGATTTTCCTTTCTGTCTGTTGTTTTTCTGAAAAAAATGGGAAGAAGCTTTTAATGCACCTCACTTGATATTGTCTCCATGTGAATTCTTAGGATTACTTTAAGCAAAACTGAAACAAATACAAGGCAGAAATCAGAGTCCTCCAATTGTACTTCAGATGGTTCTAAATTCACTGTCCTTTATATGAAACAACTCTTACAAACAGTGTTACGTACTTTATAGTGTGAAAAAACTTCTTGCAGACCTGAAATGTCATGTGTTTGGCTGTCAGAAGTTCACATTCAGTAAAAGTCTGAGAGATTTAACCACGCTGTTTTTTGTTTGTACTGTTGTAGAAGCTTAGCCAAAACCCCACTTTGGTCCACTGAATATTTACTGTCCAATAACTGCATTACTAGCTGGATGTAATGATGGGGAATCCTGTACCATTAATTATTAGAATCTCCAGACATCAAAATCTCTGTTAATCTTTTCAGACCAAACCCCAACACACACGCACACATAAAACTTTAGAAGGAAAAAATAACAGATCAAAAGTTTCCAAAACACATCATTAACCTAATACATATATCAAGTATAGCTCAAATGACAGTGCAAAATTTAGTTACGAGGTTTCAAAAGGAAAAGATAAAACAAGCTGCAAGAATGTAAACTGGTCATTTCCTAAAGTCTCAGGTACATAGGGCATCAGCAGGTGCTGAGGTTCTGCTGCTGAGGATCATCCCCATCACCAGTGTTCTCTCAGGTAGCTCCACTAGATCGGTTGGTTGTGTATCTCTAACTTTTATCTTTCATGCACATTTTTTCTTATACTTTTTATAGTCAATATAATCCCGCTTTGCTCAGATTTTAAGATGCCCTATTTGATTGATGAACCACTATGGTAACCAGTCTAGGGAGCTCATTTTTATTTATTCATATATTGTAATTTACAGGCATCTCTGCTATGTTTATCGCTGTTACCTGAGCGCCTGAGTGAACATGTGAGACATCACTAAAGGAGTGGAAACATCTTCCTATTCTTTCTGTGTTTCAACTTTAGCAAAAGAAAAAAAGTAAGTCAAACATTCATTGTTACTATGGGAATGAATAAAAAGGNAAACTATTGCAGATTTTTTTAAAATCCATAGTCCAAACTCAGCCATCTTTGGAGACCCTTTTACAAACGTCTGGACCCCACAAATACCATTCTTTTGTGAAGAGCGGAGAGAAGGGAAGAGGGAATGAATCCTTTTTCTAGTATCACAGAATAAACTTGAATCTGTCACTAAAACAGGGTCACGGCTTTTAGTTGTTACAGAAAGCAACTTCATGCTACAATTCTCATCTTTTTAAAATGTATTCTTATGAATAGGGAACCCCCCCTCCCCCGCTAACATCTACTTTTACATACCTAAAATTGCAACACCAAAGGGTGCAAGAGACACAGATACTGTGAATAAAGAAGTAGAATATTCAAGTATATGAGGAGGGCGTATCACAAATGGCCACAGAGAAATATATATATCTATAATACCGTATCAAATGGTTGGAAAGGATGTGAAACTGGTGGTATGAACACAAATCTAGCTGCTTAACCAACTTTCCTAATCTGTTTAACAAGTCTGTTGGGGTATGAGTGCTTGCTTTCACAGCAGCCTTTTTACATCACTTCCCAAAGCACGATTCAAATGTTTTCAGCTAGTATTTTATTAGTTAAATAATTTATTGGCTTTTCGGCTATACACTGACATAATTAACCATGTTCAAAAAAAGTTAATAACTTAATTCAACTTTTGTTCTACTCATTTATACAAAGTAACATATTTTTAAATTAAAAGTTGAATTTCCCTATATGCCCTTCCTTCTGTTAAGCAGAATTTAACCTGCTTAATTTAACCTGTTATAACTTACAATGGGCAACTTTTCTTTTTTATTTCACCATCTATCAAAAGAATTGTGAAATGAGCAACTTGGGATATTAACAAGGCTCTTCAGAAATAGGTGGATGGCCTTCAGGCACATGAAAGGTAAAAATGCATTTCATCATAGTACAGTACTCCATGCAAGACAGAGCAGAGCAACAATAATAGTCCAATGTAACATACTGCTGTATACCCACATAAAGCCAGTGTCTTCCTGTTGTAAATGGAGGTCAGGCCAATTTCTGCATCTATGGAATTTTTTTTTTTTTTTTTTAACTGTATGGTAACTACAAGTCTTGGGATGTAACTTAGTTTTAGACATAGTAAAGAATGAATGTAACACCTGCTCTGAGCTCATTCCTGCCAAGAGCCCATGCCTAAATATTATTACTTCATACAGCGCAAAATGAGTACATTCATAACCCCTGCTTGGCAAGGGCTGCTGTGACATCTTCAGCGAGGGTAGCAAGCTGAGGCGATTCAAGCAGGTTGATGCTTCCAGAGGACGAGACGTTGCTGAGTCTGCGTGGTGAGGCCATGCTGGACCTGCCTGGTGACTGCATGATGATCTCAGCCCCATGATCAACACGGGCCTTAGCATGTTCTCTGAAGTTTAGCTTCTGGCTGTCAATCTGGTCCAGGAAAGTAAAGAATTTCACATATTATATATTCACCAAATTATCTCATTTGGGCATCATTTTGCTTACTTTTAAAAACTATTACTCAAGATAATCATTTGGGCATCATTTTGCTTACTTTTAAAAACTATTAGGTGGTTTGAAGCTTCTTCACTTCTTAGAAAATTGAAACTGAACATTTTCTCACATTGTTTTATAGCTACTGGCTTACTATGTTACATTCTCTTACCATTTCTGTCATTGATGGATGCTTTAATGAGAAGTACCATTGTTCCTAGCTGTACAATGTTCATAAGCATCATATGGGCACTGTGATTTGTTTTCAAAATCTGTATTTTCAAATGTTTGGGGGAGTGATCTTACTTTCAGGATGTTTTCCTCCTGTTTCACAATGGAGTCCTCATCTCAGATCATACCTGTGCTGTCCAACAGTCCCAAAGAAGGATTATCTTTAGGGGAAAAGACAGTGCACAAACTATATGACATTTCACTCTCAGCTTAGATGTGGATGCAAGATTGGTCATTCCAAATTTCAAAGGGAACAAATTGGTATGTGAGTGTGCTTGAAAGAGGACAGACAGATGTTTCCTACTCAATTCAGAGCCATTGCTGAATTCACAGCTCTAGTAATTTCACTGGGCCAGGGGCACAGTGGGAGCCGTTTCTCTCACAGCTGTTCCTTTACCTTGACGTTACCACCACCAGGTACGTGGTGGGCATTTTCCAGTGAACCAACTTTAGCCTGAGCTTTTTCTTTGAAATCCAGTTTCACACTCTCAATTTTCACACGCCCACCTCCTACAGAGGAAAAGGAAACAGATTAAGAAACTGAAATGGTGCAGGAGAAAGTGCGACCTGAAGTACAAGTGCACTCACATTACGTTCATTTTAGTTCAGATCTAATGGTGTTGGACAAGCACAAAATAATGCTCTGCATGTTCAGTAAAATATAAAACCTTCAACATATATTTAAAGTGTAAGCAGGTGCTGCAGCCCTACTGGTTTTCACGGGATTTAAGCACATGCTTAAGTATTTCACTGACTTCACTCTGCATTTCAATATTATGCCAGAACACCATCGTTTGGCATTATTTTTTTATCAGTTCTCTAAACTAGGTGGTCTCATGCTGAAACACGGGGTTTTCTTAAACACTTAAGATTTTAGATAAAGGCTAGCTTTGCTGAAATTAGTTAGAATAGATACTCAGCTAGAGTTAATTGAGAAAATTAATTATTAGCCAAGAAGTTAAGTCCAGAATAAGCTTTGCTTATCTAATGTTTAGTCAGCTGTGTTTATAATGGGAAATGGGCAACACTGATTAATAAGCCTAAAGAAAAGTTTAAAAGGAAAGCTAGACAGTTATTGATTTCTCCATCTGAAACCTATTCAAAAGTAATAAAGGAAGGAACTGGGAGTCTTCCAAGGTCATATGTATTGTCAAAAACCAGAGAGGCAAAAAGGTCAAAGCAAGGAAGACAACTCTTACTTCATCAGGACAGGACCTCTCCCCAATTATAAGACCACCAACCCATTTCAAGTAGTGAACTACGCATTCTTAATTACTTTTTTGCTAATTTCCATACAAAGCAGGGAATAGGAAGTGTCCATGTTATAAATATGTATTTGTACTTTGAATATGTAGAACTGTCAAAGATAAATAGACCCTGTACTGCTTTGTAACTTTGGAATGGCATATTAGGGAACGATCCCTGTGGTTACCCCGGTGCCAAATTAAACATACACTTTCTAACACTGATGAGTTAGAGAGTCTTTGTCTGTCTTAGTTGGGTATCAATACTAGATCTATGCCCATATTTTGGTAAATCAATACCTTTATGTCTTTATATATTTAGTTAAGTAGTTTAATGTATTTTTATTACCAAAGAGTATTTATTTTCTCTTTGACTGTAAAAGAGAACGGTATCATCCATGAGTTTGAGTTCACATAATAGTATTAGGTCTTTGCTTTGTCCCACAACCCAGAAATTCCTACAATACCTGGTTTGTGGTGGATATTCTTGAGTGAGCCACACTTAGAAGTCACATGACTCAAGTCGATCTTCTTAGTTACAATCTGTACCTGTCAAAAGTGCACACACACACAAATTAGAGGACTGAAGAGAATAAAAGAAAAAAAAAATCCAATCCCTGCAGAGAAAGAGTGAGAGACATCTACAAACCACTGGAAAAGGAGAAATAGTTAGTAGAAAACAGACCATGCCACAAAGGAGGAAACTTTCCACCTAGGGAGATGACAGAGCTGGGTTAAGCTTTACTATTAGCAAAATGAAGAGGAGGATAAAGGAGATCATCCTGTGGGTTCTTTCTAAAATGTTTCTGAGCCTCCTTCTTTCAGAGTGGGTACTCCAAAGCCCTGCACACAGCAGGATCCATCCTGTTTGCTTCTGTCTTGATTATGCATCCTGGCAACTAGGATATTTTGGTGACTTTTTTTTTCTCTACCATCTGTTTTGTATTTTTCTGCATCTAAATATGGTATGCATTTTCTGTCAATCCACTATGGAGAGCCTGAGTAATTTACACATGTGCCTCCTGCAACTGTACCTGAGCAGGCTGGGGTTCAGCCAGCTGGCTCAGTGCTCACTGGAGAGCAGCAGCTCTGGCATCATCCTTCCTCCTGCTGCTCCATGCTCTGCTGCCAGCCACCTGGCCATGGCTGTGCTGAGCTCAGCCTGGGAACAGCTACAGAGTGACACTCCTGTCTTGCCTGCACTTCCAAATAGCTCCAAGATGTGGCCCACAGCCATATGCACTGAGCTGGCAGGCCCCAAGAAATCACAGCCCTCCAGGCCAGACAGGAGCTCCAGGATAACTGCAATGCCACTGGCTGGCTCACCACATCACCAGTGACTTACACCAGCACTGTCAGCTGTATTGAACTTGTCTGGATCAGACATGCTCATACCATCAGCTCTTCCCATCTGAGGGGTGATCATTTCCATCAGGACAGTTGTAGCCACCTTAAGGTATTCCAGCATACCCAATAAAACCAGTAGGTGTCTGGTCAAACCCTGGGCCACCTCAGTTTCTTATACTTGGATGATGCTATAACATCAGCACTCAGCATGCTGGCTGATCACATTCTCTTCTCTGAGCTTTCTTTGTCCTTCTGTTTTACTATTCTTCTTCCCCTGTGCTGAATGCACACAACTGAAAGGTTGGCTGAGGAAGGTGCACTAGAAAATGCCCAACAGGGAGGCTGGAGTCTTGCTGTGAGCAGAAGGCTCTGGAAATTACTTTCTTGGGATGCTCCCATGAAAGAAAGCCACTGAACCATTTTGGCTTACACTGCACTTTCACCTGGGCATTTAGAGATAACCCTTTTATAATTTCCTTTTGCTGTCCAAGTTCTGAAAATGTGTTGTACTCTGTGGGGAAAGATCAGGAGGCCTCCACTGCACACACAGAGCTCACATGACTACCAGACCAAACTCACACGTGAAACAGCAGCGAGAAGGAAAGCAGTGCTCGGATGAAGGGAGACAGAAGGTTCTGGCTGTGTGAGGTGGGTCACCACAGTGGAAGTGCTTGTTCATAGGGTGTCCATACTACTTACATCTCCTCCCCCTGCAGAATGTTTGCGGTTATCTCTGGAACCACACCGGGACTGAATATCACTAAAATTAATTTTCTTGTTTAAAATCCTAACCTAAAAGGAATCGGAGGTAACTTACTATATACCATACAAACACTCAGTCAGGATGCAGGACAAGGAAACCAGCGTAATTTGCCTCCTACGGTGACTCCTTCTTCTGACACTTGTATTGAAATGAGAGAAAGTAAACCCTGTCAATCTCTGTGCATAGTATGTTCACACAGCATTTGTAAATACATTATACTGCTCTTTTTTTACCTCACAAAGTGGTGGTGAAATACAAAGGGGAAAGTTTTATACTGGGAGGTATGAGAGGTGGCTTTTCCCTGAAAAATTTGAAGAATGCCATGCTTGCCTGTCCTAGGCTCTATTGAGTGATGTTCAGTACTTCTGCTGAACTGGCCACAAGAATATGGGAACCCTCCTTCCCACAGCTCAGCCCTCCAACCTTTGATGCAGAAATCCCAGATCCAGCCAGCACAGGCACAGGCTGAAATCCTGAGGTATTCCAACCCTTCTTCTACCAAACAGCTGTAACAGCAGCTATATACATAAAACAGACCTCGGTGTCCTGTGAAAGGGGAGCAACAAAATTACTTAAAACTGTAGTCAGCGCTCTCTACCGCTCTCTCTCTTTATTGTCATCTACTACAGAGCAAGGCAGAAAACAACAGCATCTGGAAACCTAGAGCTGCAATCACTGCTTTTTGATTTCTGGTGCTGGCCACAGATTTGGGCACTACTACTTTCTAGTGCTAGCAGCAGTGTGCTTCTCCCCTGTGTTTTTCATCTCTTCACACAACAGGATAAGATCCTTGCTTTTCCCTCGATGATGCCAGCCTCCCTTACACATGCCAGGAGTCCACATTTTTAATATGTTACCTTAGCCACAGATGCATTGCAGGCATAGGACAGAGTGCCTGGAGGCAAATTCTGTCAAGGGCAAGCCATGCTGTCCCATGCTTAACCCCCATGGCAAAGCAGTTCCTCTACTTAGCAGAACTCAGGTGCCACCGATATTTGTACTCCCAGAGAATGATGTGCAGCTAGATGGCAATTACTAGTGAGCAGGGACAAGTGGGTGCACACCTGATTAACATCATTTTCAGATTTATTTCTGAACAAGAGCAGCGGGTTGTGTTCATCAGTAATAGTTTTCACGTGTGTGAGAAGGTGTTTCTATCCAAGGTTGCACCTGCCTTCTTTGCATGAGTGCGACCCATGCAGCATATTCTTTATCTGGGTTAAATATTAAATCTTTAATCAAATATTACATTGAATTTGTTTTTATGTATTAATATACAATAGGAATTTACACTCTTTCCTGTACATAAAGCCACAGAATTTGGATCACTATCTATGCATTTTGCTAAATGACACTTATGCCTTCACTGACATATTACTTAGCACAGCTCTGTTGGCTACTGTTGTAGGTAAAGCTACAGTGACTTGACCAGTATCTAGATAAGACAGAGGGAAATGCACACTGGGGTTCCTTACTGCAGCTTCTCACCAGTTCAGGAGCACAAAGCAGCAGCAGAACAGCTGAAATAGTCAGTGGGAGGAAGCAGAACCCTATGAAACTTCTGGTTCCTGGCTTCAGATCCCCAAACTGCCCCACGTTCCCTGATAAATCTGAGACAAATCACTCCCTCTGTGCCTTGCCTCTCCACACTAGGAAAAGACTATTTGCCTTCTTACAGGGGCATCCGGTTTTGCAGCTTCTGGCTCCTGCAGTGGGGATAACTGCACATTTCGATACTGAGTTGAGTCCTCTGGTACTGAGCACCTGGAGTTGCACCCTTAGCTTAAACCCAGTAAACTCTCAGAAGAAATGTTCAGAGGGTTACTCTTTGCAGCTAATATGAGTAAGTTCTTCATAGTAAGCTGTTTCATGGATCCTTCTCATTACATATAACAATTAAACCTTTAGAATATTAAGATTCTTTTTAATTTTAAGCAAAAACCTTGCTTTAACTGATTAAAGATCTGTAGTGGTGGCATGCTCAGCAATAACAGTCATGACAGCACCAGCAAACCCCACAACTGCTAGGTCACCTTCAGAAGGGCATCTTCAACAGTCAAACCAATTTCTGTCTGTCCCCCTCCCATCTGCTTATCTGTCCAAGTAAACCAATGTACACTGAAATACGGAAGCAAATGCCTTTTGAATTTTGTTCTTGTGCTTTCCCTCAATATACTGTTTGTTTAAAAAACATTTTTAAATGTTTAAACCCCAGTACTATATAAGACACACGTCATGTCAGTTACAGAAACACCCATCAGATGTGCATTCAAATCTGGTTCCCAGAGAGCTTCTGGCCAGACACAACTGGGCAAAACAGAAAGCCTTCCTGGCACTTTCTAAGCACAGCTCTCTCAGTTATGGGTCAGCAGCACCTCTTAGCTATGGCCACAGGGATTCACTTGCTCTGAAAATGCTGATGCAGGGGTCACGGCAAGACCTCTGCACTGTGGACTGGGGGCCTGTAGCTTAAAATGGAGTCAAAGCAAGTTGAAAAGTTGAGACAGTGCCTTTGATCAAGTGCCTAAAGGCTGATAATTACACTCAGAAGTCTGACAGTTTAAGAGCCTCATGGTCCATGGACCTGACTAGCATATATATAGAGAACCAATCATCTCAATTATCCTCTCCGTCTCACTGGGTGAAATGTGCCCCTATGCAGCAGAGCCAGCAGGAGACCTATGTATCATTTGTGTCCTGTGCTGAGGGTTGGAGAGAGCTGAGTGATGTAGATGCATTCTACCGGTCATCTGGCACAGGGAGAAGCTCACTGATTCAGGTTTTCCCTGATGATTTGTGTCACCCTTTCCTGGGATGTGTCAGTATCCCTGCATATATTTAAATCATAAGTACCCTCTATAACCGAGTGTTCCACAAATGAATGGAGTTTTGTTTCCTGTAGATTAGGGCTTTAAAATGCTTAATTCATCCATTCTATATACTTCAGCAAGCCCTATCCCCTCTAGCCAGCATTTTGTCCCAAGCTTTCTGCCAAGCCTGCTAGGCTGGGCAAATGGGCTAATACACAACCAGCCAACTGTTTGTTGTCCCTGATAGAGGAGAAGGGCTGAGTTCACTGCCTTTACCCCAATGACGGTGTTACGCTGAGTCTCTATTTCATACTCTGTCAACAACTATCACTCAGTGTGGAAGGACTGCCTATGTTTCTCACCATTGCCGTCTTGCCGGCACTGGCTGAAATTGGCCAGCAAGTTCCAAATGAGTTGAGAAAGGCTGAGATTTGCCAGCCAGCCAGTGTGACTGCAGGAATGGTTTTGTTTGAGAAATCAGACTGTAAAGAGGAGAGGGAGCTTACCAGAAAGGGACAGGAACCATTTAGGCTAAAGAGAAACTTTGGCTTGCAAACTAAGAATGTAACTGACTCTGAATCATTTGAAGCTGGCATCTGGAGCGATATCTTTAACTATCAGAGCAGGGAGGCTCTGGAACTGCCTCCCAAGGGAGCACAGCTGCAAAAAAATGGCAAACTTTTATGATGGCACTTGATGAAAGGAATTAGATGATGTAGCTGCTGGCAACTGAGACAGCACAAAAACCATGACTCACCAGGAATGTTCTGAATGTGTACGTACATCTTGTGTGTGGGCGGAGGTGTGGAAGGGATGCACTTCAGTTGTGCTGAAAGTTAAATGCAAGATCAAGACCACTCATGCTCTCATTAAGAAAGGGAACATTTTGTCTGTGGCAAAATAAAGTCTGTGGCAGAAACAAGACTGCCTTCTAGTCACACTCTCTAGACATCCCAACAAGATAATGTCCTGACAGAGTCCCTCATAACCTTTGCTCTGAGCTGCCAGTTTGAAGTGGGTATATTCTCTTCTGATGTGATACTAGTTTGTCCAGGTATGCTGGAAAGGGCCTGGAAGTCAGAATTTTGATGAAGATGAAGCTGAGGTTCCTCAGCGTTTGTCATAATTACGTGAAATTACACCACAGTAGAAAATTAAAGCCTCACAGACAATGCCATGTTTATTCTACACAACCATATTGCCGAAGAGAAAACTGGCTTCTGTCTGAAGCTCTGGAAGTCTGACAGATCTTCCCCTCACTGTCCTCTGATGATGCCTCAGCTGTAGCCCAGAACTGAAGCCCAAGGCAGACTATGTACCAACACGTACACAGTGTGGTCTCAGTGACTCCCACTGCTTCCAGAGAGTCTGCAGCAGGACTGGGAGAGTGCACTCCAACACCACCTCTGCTGTTTGGATGCTACCTGTGAGAGCTTTGGGAAATGTGGAACATTTATGCATAGCCTGCAAGGAAAACAAGTGTTGAAGGTATTTTTCTCAAAGTTGATTTAGATTTAGATGAGGCATCTAAATCAGCAGAGTTAACTAATTTCCTTGCTACTCCTTCAGTGGCCTGACTGGCAATCAGAACAGCTGGGGGTTGTGGTCCAAGGGCAACATCTACACTAGAGCACAGGGAATAGTTTTGGGTTAAGCTGGCTGGCACAACAAGACCAGCTCCGAGACACAATACTTGTGAATCTTCTAGTCAGATACATGCCTCCTGTTAGCAGAAAATGAGTTGGATTTCAAAGACTCTATGTACAACAGTTTGCAGGTCCTCCTCTGCCAGTACTACACCAGTGTTTGTGATGAGCAGAAATTTGTAGAAGCACTAAAAGGAAGGTAGAGAAATGCCTAAAAGAATTTAGTTCTGTTGTGTTTATCAGTTTAGTTTACTATTAGAGACAACATCAATGTCCAAAATCTGCTTATGCAAGAGAGAGTATTCCACTGTTGCCTAGAATAATTCAGTTCAGCTGGTTTTCACAAGAAGTGGAAAAGCCTCTAACTTATCAACATCTGGGCAGAGAGTCCATAAACAGCTTCCCTTCTATGGCATACTACACTGGTATACATTGAAACAGATATTTGAAGAATAAAAATTGTGATGCTGATGAAATTACAGGCTCTGAATATATTTTCCAAAAAGATAATGGTTTTTGTTCTCCCTGCCTTGCAGTTAGGGTCTCTGAGAAGCCCTGCCACAAACACTGCCTAAAGCATTTATAAACACTCTAGTTTGGCTCTACTTGCTGTTTGAACATGCTGTGGAGCTGTGACACTGGGAAAACCTTCCAGACTTGTAACAGCTTATCAAAAAGGGAAGGTTCCTTCTATTTACCACAGCAATTCGACTGAGCTATATCCCGGGAACTAGACATTATTTCAGTGTTTGACCTCCAAGTTCACAGGTATTTAAGTGAGACAAGTAAGATTAAGGTTAAAAACTGATTAGAATCAAGAGAGACTTCCAAGTGCTTCCAAATTCCAAGGACAGATGACACTGGTCTTCATGCTCCTGGCAGAGGCTACAGGGAGAGGAAAGGAAGATGCAGGGTATTTATTTGGCATAGTACAGTCTTTGAAGAGAAGGACTGTGCCTCAGATTTTCCACACCTACAGACAGGGCTTGTGATCATCTTCAGCCTTTGCACTCTTGGAATAAGTGGATACATACACCAGCAAGGCTGCCACTCCAGAAGCTAGTGAAATTCAAAACAAAAGGCTGTGCTGGACATAGGCAAAATAATGTACCATTCTCACCCTGCCCTTAGTAAAGAGTGAGCAAGGTACAGGCATGTCTGACTTTTAAAAACATACTGAGAGGCAGACACGGAACATAATATTTCAGCCTGAATGTTAAACTGTGAAACAAACAACTAAAAATAGATACTTCAATGGGAAGTATCAATAAAACAGAAATGGTATCTCGTGATCAGCCAAGTCTTGAATCGTTGCATAAGACAAGTGGCTGATTTACAATTTTCTTTCCACCTACCTGCACATAACTGTACTAAAGTAATTAATAAGATGGCCATACTGAGCTAGGCATGTCCCTACCAATAAGGGGAGGAAAGGCCTGGGGAGAAATACTGAGAGGGTCTACATAATTATGCTAGAAGTACAAAGTGAAATGACCATTTTCCATGCCAAAGAGTTTACAGTCAATAGACAACAGCTGAATTCAACAGAGAGTTCAAGAAGTGCAAGATCCCTGTCAGATGAACTATAGCACGTTCTGCTATCACATTTCTCACTAAAGCAGGGGACCTTATCAAAGGAATTGTAAAAAAAACTATTGAAGATCCACACATACCAAATAAAAAAATCCTGGGAGGGCAATTAATTCACCTAAAACACAAAATCCTTGGAGTAGTACTCCCTTCAACAGCAACAACAACAAAAACCCAACAATGAACAACCTAACAGATTTTGCTAAAATTCAGAGTCCAGTACTTAAATTTTAGACACAACAGCTCCTGCTCATGACAAGAGTACTATTAGCTTCAAATATCAAGTGTTGAGCATCAGATATCAGTTTCCAAATCAGTTTCTGTATCTCTGAGAAGAGATGAATTTTGAGTCACTACATCTGGAACTTCTTTACTTCCAGCATAATGGCGACAATTAGGCTGTTCAGTCCAAGCTCAAGAATACCTTGCAGTCAACTCTTCATGCAAGTTGGCTTTCCCAACATTCAGCAGATATGTCCCTTGGCATCTCTTTGTTGTTCAAATCCAAATTTCCAATATAAAACCTAAGGTGTCTGTTCTTTTTTTTCCTGCCCTTTCCTGTCTAACAAAACAAACTTTTTCTAACCTTTTCATGCAAAATGGAACACTATTATATGATGAAACAGCTCTGATCCAGATTACATATTGCCTGAAGATCTTTCCCAAATCAACAAGCTTTCTCATTTCTCAAAATCTAGACTAGTTAGATCTCAGCTGGAAACATGTCCTTTGCTGAGCTTGCTGCTGGGACAACTCAGACTTTCAAATGAATTTACATCCTGGTCATTTCAATCTACTCTAGGAAAAAAAAAAATACAGCTTCTCCTCATACTTATTAATGGGAGAACAGCAATGCATGACACATCACGGCCGGGATTTGACTCTTCTAACACTAGCCAGCTAAGAGCTGGAACCGGTTGCTTAAGCTGCCAACTGTAGTTGGTGGAAAGATACTGAATCATCCAGAAAGTGGTACCTTCAGCCCTAAACTGAACATCTAACTGGCAGAAATCAGGGCACTGGTGCTCGCTGCCTCCAAAAAATGGAGAGATATATGGCTACCACAGTGGGCAGAAGTTTTGTTAGTGGCTAGAGCCCATGGGAGTGCTTGGGAGCCTCCTGATTGTGGTTTGCAGTTTGCCTCACAGGCAGGGTGCACATTTTATAGATGGGTTAGGTACTGCAGTGATGTTACCCTGTCATTGCCACAGAGGAAGTCCTAATTCCCTGCTCATTTCTAGCAGCCAGACACCTTTCCTCAAAAAAGCCCTTATGAAAGTTGCTAGAGGCTGGCAGTCATTGCTTAATTTTTCTAAAATATGAGTCTAGCTTTTTATCCTGAATAATTCAAGGCTTAACTGTACAGACTGTACTCAAGCAACTTCCTTTCAACAAGTGTAGTCTGAACACCGGAACTATAAGATGTTATTTCTGTCCAATCTGCAATTATCAGCCAAAAGTCTAAATTTCATGAACTTAAAATTTATAGGTTTGAGCTCTGACAGAGTTTTGAAAGTGTACCTGAAACTCCTAATTTCTCTTCACATTTGTAGATCTGCAATTAACAAGTGGTAAATCCATTTCTAATTTTCAGTGCAGAACAAATCCCTTCAAATATCTTGCAAATCCCCAAACCTGGGAACGTACAAAGAAAACAAAAGCAGACTGACAGAGATTAATTTATTTTACAGTTTTGAATTGCTGAGTTGACAAATGTACAAACTTACTCCAATGAGTGCAGCCAACAATGGGGAAACAATTGCCTTCCAGTCTCTCAGCTACATCATGTAACAACAGCCATGCTCCGTGTCAATCCACACCTCCCTGTACAGCTGCCTCGTGCCTCTGGCTAGGGAAGGGACCAAGTTTGGCCCTTATAAGCTCATTTATGTTCATCACTGGCCTGTGCAGGATCATCCTCTTAACTTGGGCCTAAGTGGTTTTGACTCAACTATGTTGCAAATCAGAATGGACCGGAGAAAAAACACATGATGTGCTGGAAGGAGAGTGAGATCCAGCAACAGTTCAGACTGAACTTTTTTTTGCACTTTTTGAAGCCTTGCTCTCCCATCACTTTTCTGGACACTCTTCAGCAGCCATTGTACCAAGAGTATATAAATTATAGACTTTCAGATTTTGGGCAGTCATGAGTGTTCATAAAGCTGTGCAGAGACATGTGAAACAGCAGAAGGAGGAGGAATTATAAGATGCCATCTCAAGGGGAACTTAAATGAGAACTTTTAACCTGCCTTTCTCCAGGAGGTGCTCAGCTCTGGTGCACCAACCAGACCTGACTGACTGCACCCTGGCACAGTCACTTGAGGCAGGGAGCATGCCAGAAAGCCCGCTGTTCTCTGCAGACAGGGTTGTAAATAGTGATGGGGGTCTGAGGCATGTGTTGGGGGTGGAATCTCTCCTGCCACCCTGATGGTGGTCCTACAATGACAAGCCAGACACAGTTAGGGTGATAAAATGGGGATACCTTTATAAGGATCCTTAGGTGCACAATTCGTCAGGTGGAAAATGCCAAAGGTACACACACAGCATAATGGGTATACAATTTTTATAGGTTTTGAAAATTAGCATATCTGACAAGAATCCCCAATTAGAAGCATAATTGGTGAGGTAATCCCCCTAGTTCAACTCTTTTTCTAATTCCTCCTCTAGACAGGGACTAAACTCTGTTTATAAATATGTATCTCGAAGAGCTGGTCTCAACCTTGGTTCCCAGGAAGAACCAAGACAGGATAGGAGCCTTGGACCCCCAGCTTGCAACCTTTGGAATGTGTTTTGTCTGCTTATCGGGTAGGGTAAGGAAAAGTACTGGAGCTAGGCTACAAATACAACAATAGGCTACAGAGCTACAAATATATGTGTAAAGAATACAGAGAATATATAAAAGAAAAGGCAAAAAAAAAAAATCAATTCGGCATCAATCCATACTGATTTTGAAGCTAACAAAAGACACCCATTCAAGCCTACTCCTCTGTCCATGTCTGAGATGTCCTCCCAGTGTCAGTCTATTTTATCATCTAAGACAATGCCTATTTGCCTTGCAAGCATTCCTGTGGTTTTTGGAAAACATCTACTGAATAGTGGTGTCATCAATTGGTGCAAACTTTCGGACCCATTACTAACTGCACTTGGTTTTCTACAGTTTAGGGAAGATGGTAAAGTTCTTCCTTTATAATCCTAAAAACCTTAAAGGAACATTTCATTCTTTAGCATGACTTCAATATTTAATTTTTTTATGTGTCATCTTACTTCTTCCAAGGTGCCTGGCTGTCACTATAATTAGTGGCATTTTAAAGCTTATACATGTAATTCTAGTCTGTGCAGCTCCATTCATTTTGACAAAGCTCTGCTGCATCACATCCACTGAAGTTCTTGCCCATGGCTTAGATTTAAGGCATACATTTTAAGAGAAAATTAAAGAAATCTAGGTTAGTTTTACCCTTGGTTGCTGACCTACAATGCATTATAAATACTTTGCCTTGACAGGAATGAAAAGAATTAGTGCACTTCTGTACTCTGATATGGAACCAACCACATTCACAGACAGAATTTCAAAAAGAAAACCAAAAATCTGAACCAAAAAAACCACAACAAAAAACCAGTCTTGGCATCTGAAACAGATTTCTAACCCCTTCTCCCAGCTCCTCATGCTTCCATTGGGCTGTCTGAGAAATAACAGATGCAAATGGCTCACTTTTGAAAGCACAGCATTTCCTCCACAGCTGATACGGTGTGAAAATCCATCTGAAGCGCAGCAGACATACCCATAAGCAAGTTGCCTCTGAGCTTTGCCAATAATGATACATTTCACATCACTGTAGCATAAAGAGCAAACCAGACCTACAGGCTGCATCACAGAGCAGAGAAGCTGTCATTTCTCCCCACTGCAGAATACCAATTAAACATATCTCAAGCCATCTCTTCCTAGTAGGAGCTTAATGCAGGGCAAAGTTAACTTGTTTCTTCCCCTAAAAGCATTCTCTTCACAAACCACGCTCACACAACCCCCATCAGGTGGAATGATTTCTCCCCTTTTCTTTGTTTCTATGGGTGGCAAATCAGAGCTGAAGTAAAATCAGTCTGCTGTCTGACGGGCTTTTGATAAAATTCCAGGCTGAAGCACTGCACTTCTTGATTTACTTAGCATTCAAACATCCGCGAGAGCTTCTTCAGTTTACACCCCAGCCTCTGGCAGTTTCAGAGTGCAGCTTTCTCTAGAACAGCTTAAAGTTAAAAGAAGTCCTTGAGCCAGGTTTAAATATGCTTTTGGTAAAAGGATAGTCTGTCTCCAAATTACTCTTTTGGGCTGCATATCTGTATTCCTTTAGTGATTTGCATGTTATGTTTATGTACTTAACTTGCCCAGATATATGCTGGGTTTTTCTCTGCTTGTTCTTCCTGGGCTATTGCTATCAGCACTTCCAGTTCAGGTTATAAAGCAGGTTTCTGTTTGTTTCATGTATCATCACTAAAAGCAAATAGCAGGTAACAGTTCATTTCAGCCAGGGTAATATTGCTACCAGACATTAAAGAACTGAGCAGACACAAGGAAATGAAATTAGCTTTCATGTGTTGCTCTCACAGACCCTATAAAATTCAACTGTAGAAACTGGAAAAGATTTATCCCAAAACCTCTTGTCTAGACTGAGCAACTATGGCATAAAGGAGACATAAAGGAAAAATTTAGTGAGCTTCTCTTTGCCCAACCCACAGCTCAGTGGTCACATACCACTGGAACTAAAAAATGCTTTAGCTTCAGTGACATTTTGTTCACCCAACAGATTTCCCTTGTGATGCCCACAGCAGTGAAATGCCAGCTGCTGTGCCATCCTTCACTGCTCAGCAAAGACTCTGAGCAGCACTTTTGTGCTGCTAAGGAAATTCAGCTGTCGAGGCATGGGTGTCTACAAAAAAATACCATTTGCTGTGGCCCCCTGGTCTTCTTTAATTGTTAACACTCCAGAGAAAGTAACAAAGAGGAGGAGGACAGGCTGCCATGGTGCTGGTTTTGGGTCTTAAGTTCAACAGCTTGGTCTGTATGAGGAATGCTAATCCAGAAGCACAGTCTGAACTTGTGTTGCTGGAGCCCCTGCACACCATGACCATCTGCTACACAGTATGTCAAATGGAGTGGAGCTCCCATGCAAAATAATCACACCTGTCAAAATAAAGGCAGAAGTACCTTCGCTTAGGCATAATCTTCTTGACTTTATGAGTAAATGGCTACTGTCCAAATCCTGGAAAGTACTGAATGTGTTAATTTACCATGAAAACAGGATCAATACCTTAGAGATATCTTACTTAGTTTAAAATATGAGCCTGCTCTTTTTCTCTGGAAGACCTACAGCAGGCACAGGGCTGCCATGTTAAGTTTTGATCCAATTAATTTTATTTTTTCTGGGACAGCATTAGGCAAATCTCTCAGTTTTCTAACTTCCACTATCAATTCCAACANATGTATATATATATATATATACACATGTATATTTAAGTATCTGAGTATCTGATCTGGAAACACTGTGCAACCCAGCTTTCTGGAATGTCCTGTTTTCAGGACAACTGAATGGGGAACATGTTATTCACCCTGATGTCCTGTCTCTGGAGGCAGCTGAGAAGTGGACCTTTCATAAAGCACTCACATTGCCATTGCTGTAACTCAGGAAGTAAAAAACAGCTGAAGGCTCTGGGTGTTTTTGCCATAGGGTTCTGTCTACAATCAATATGAAATACACAGATAGTCCTTACAAAAAATACATCAACATAATTGCTTACACACACAAGACTTGAGTTGTCCATATTTTTAGCATAAATGCTGGAAAGCTGTATTCTTTTTCCTCCTTCAGCCTCTTTGTTGCTAAAAATCACATAGAATATCTGTCAGGTTATTATTGGTTTTATAAGTCCTTGAACATTAACTGAATGGATGGCTTCCTCCTGTAAGCTAGAACAATGGAAAGAAAAAGGAATTGCTTGGACATAAGTTTGGCGTTCAATGCCATCTATGTTAGCATTTCTGCATTGCTCAAAAATGAGGGAAGACTATTCTACCTCTGGCTTTGGCTCTGCTTGGTAGAATATCAAGCAGAGGCTCTGAAGGGGAAGGTATAGCACCATACCTCAACAAGATTTATGGTACTTCCTATCTGACTTTCTCTCAGTCTCCAAAACCTTCTGCTTAGAATGAAAGCCTCCATTTTTACTGCCTCTTCCAAAAATTGGTGAGTTCTGTCTGTAATTAACGGGGGATTTCAGCAAGGCCAAGTACAAGGTCCTTCACATGGATCAGGGTAATCCCAAGCACAACTACAGGCTGAATGCAGAATGGATGGAGAGCAGCCCTGCCGAGAACGAGCTGGGGGTGCTAGTGGATGAGAGCTAGACATGAGCCGGCTATGTGCACCTGCATCCCTGAAACTAACCATGTCCTGGGCTGCATCCAAAGAGTAATCTGCAGGTGGAGAAGGGGATTCTGCCCCTCTGCTCTCATGACATCCCCCATGGAGTACTGCGTCCCCAATATAGGAAGGACATGGACCTACTGGAAGAAGTCCAAAGGCTGGCAGTGAAGATGCTCAGATGGCTGGAGCACCTCTGCTACAAAGACAGACTGAGAGAGTTGAAATTGTTCTGCCTGGAGTAAAAAAGGCTCTGGGGAGATCTTAGAGCCCCTTGCAGTGCCTAAAGGGGCTCCAAGAGAGCTGGAGAGGGACTTTGGACAAGGGCCTGGAGTCACAGGACAAGGTGGAATGCCTTCAAACTGCCAGAGGGCAGGGTTAGATGGGATATTGGGAAGAAATGCTTGATTGTAAGGGTGGTGAGGCACTGGCACAGATTGCCCAAAGAAGTGGTTGCCCCATCCCTGCAAGTGTTCAAGGCCACATGGGAGCAGGGTAGAATTAGATGATCTTTAGGGTCACCTTCAACCCAAAGCATTCTGAGATCCTTTGATTTTGCCATCCTACACACAGGTTCAGTCTTCAGCTGAAAGCAATCCTTACGAAAATGTGCTTCGTTGCATAACTGCAAGGTATGGAATGACCTTTTTTTTCAGCATTTAATCACATCAAGATGTCACTGAATTCTTGTTCTTTCCGTGAGAACAGAAAATCCTGATCTGCCTTACAACACATTCTTATGGGTGTTACACTTACATACACCCTCCAGTTTATACAGTTTAAACCCTGTTCTGGCTTATTTGAACCCAGGAGCAAGAAAACCAGTTAAGTCAAATATCTGTCCCCTTACCCAATCTTTACTGTGGGGTGCATTTATGAGGTTGGAGGCTGCGACCCTCATTAACTTCACCCAACACAATGTACGTCATATAAAATGGCACAGGAAAAGGCAAGTTGCTGTGTCATCCAACTAACATATATATGGGTTGATTTTCAACTAGTTTGAATTAAACAACCATCTTATTTGTTTGTAATGATAAAGACTAAGTAAGCAGCAACTGCTGAGACTCAGGCAGAAACATATCTATGGCACAGAGTGCAAACTCCTGTTTGAAGATTTTAATGGATCTAACAGATGTTAGGCACTGTTAGTTTTCATGTGGCAAGATAGTTTCTTAAGATTGTCCTTGTCCTTGCCATTTAACATCACTTAAACAAACAAGGGATTTGGAGAACAGAAGTAGCTTTACAATGGCTCCTATCCCATGCCTATCACATAGGTGAACACATAAGAGTAAATAACATACGGACGAACATAAAAAGTGGAATCCTTACCTGTCCTCCTTTAGGCTGGTATTTGATATTATCTGTTGACCCAATTTTGGACCTGACATTCTTGAGGTCAGGTAGAGGCTGATTAATAACTCGTAGCTGCTTTGGAGTGGCTGGAGATTTAGGAGGAGTGCGAATTATGGCAACTTTTTTCTCAGTAGGTACCAGTATTGCAGATTTGGGGGTCCCAGGAGTGTGGGGAGTTCTGGAGTAACTTGGTGTCCCTGGAGTGCCTGGGGTACGAGAGGCATAGCTTGGTGGTGTCCCTGGAGTGATGGCAGTGGAGCCAGGAGTAGTGGGAGTAGAAGTTCCACTTTTTCCCGTTCTGCTACGAATTGGCTCTGATCCTACATTCAAGAAAAAAACCAGCTTTAGAGCCACAGAAGTACAGATCTTCTTCCATTTGCACTACCAAAACCACATCCCTGCACACCAAGTGAGACACAGCTCTTTAGATGGCAGTGCTACTGCTGGAACAGCAGCCTGAATGTGTCTGTGTCTTTTTTTGCTAAACAACCTGCCAGGAATTACCTTACCATGAGAGGTTGAGCTAGTGCCCCAAGAGTGACTGAGCTCTCCATTCTGTAACACAGGAGTGCTTCTCACAATACCTATGCTTCCTGCAAAGCTGGCTAAACAAGGCACACATCACATTATTTCCATTTTTGGGAACGGATGAGAAACATCCTTGGAATCCAACCTTTGGGACTCGATCCAGCCAATTTCAGTGGATCTGGGCAATGAACTAGAAAGCAGTAAAAATTCTGGCGATATTCCTGAAACAAAAGGCTGTGAGTGCCTGGCTGATGCTGTTTCTCATATCACTGCCAGTAAATTGCAAATAAACCCCAGGTGGGCATTAAACTGGAGCACAAGCTATAGCTCTGTTGTGTAGATGAGTAGATGTCCTCACATTCAATTGCTATATTTCATTAGTGAAGTGAAAGAAAGCCATTACCAGAGGCAACCTTGATACAAAGTCACATTCTGCTTACAGCTGCAAGCAAGTTAAAAAACCCCAACTGCATAATTTTGTAGCAGCTCCATTCAGTGTTTATGGCATTGCCAGTCCTTTTCCCTAAGCACAAGGATCAGTTTAGCTGTGCTTTCTGCAGCCAGCTCTGCTCCTGACTCTAAAACATAAATAAACAGAAGCTGAGATATCTCCAAAGTAAAATTTTGCTGAGAATACTCATAGAGAGAAAGACCAAAGCAGCTCTCAAGACCTGGGAACCCCACTGCCGAATAGGTGCATGTATGTTTTCACTCTTCCAGTGTTCAGAAATTATAAATCCAATGGGCCTCTCTAAAGAATCCAGTGGGACTAAACAAATTCTTATTTAAAGTATTTGCTAATCAATCTGTTTATGCAATGATGGTGGCCCAAACCCAATGCACTCCTGTCCCTGGGGCTCAGGAGACACTCTTTGCTGTATATGATTCATTAAGCAGACTGAACATATACCACTTGCCTCCTGATGTCTTGTTCATTTCCCTGAACGGTATCTTTCTTTACAAACCAATCCTAAAGCTTCTCACTCTACCATCTGAGACAGAAAAGGAATTATTTTTTTCCCACCTCTTTACAAGTCTGGTATATTTATTTTTCATTCCTCAGCCCTTCACCACACTGCCAAATGCTTAATGGTGTCTCATTCCTGGTCACGAGAATGGGCTGGCTGCTGCGGCAGCTGGGGGTCACTCTGCTTTCAAAGGGTCCCTGTTTTATCTTTGGAGAATCACTTATGAATTTCAAATTTTTTTAAAGAATTTAATAATCTACTTCCCTTAAGCTGTCTTAAAAAGGAATGCGATTGGTTTCTAAAGAGAGAAGACAGACGAATTCCTACTGGAAAGCAGGAAGCCACATGGGGGTTCTAAGGCCTGGCTAAAAGTTTGGGGGTTATTTAAGCAGATTGTCCTGTAATTTATTTTGGTTGTGATTTGATGACTTTGGTCCTCATAAAAGGAACTTAGCTGGTTCGCTATCTTAACTGCCCCCAGTGAGTCACTCTGCTATCTAACATCTCAATTCTCAGCAGAGATTTTACCCTAGGATTAAAGTACAGGGAGATATTAATGAGAAACAGCAAATTAATGACTGTAACCATCAGGTTCACTTTTCCAAGATCCATCAGAATATTTCTGGTTGCCTATTTCAGTTTAGATTCATTATTTCTTGCTGCTGTTTGTAAATGCTCCATGTTAAATACCTCACCCAGCTCTGAGCTCCCTGCAAAGGCATTTTCTAATATCAGCAATTAGTCTGGGCAGCAGTCCTGGCTCTGGGCACTGCAGGTGCATCTTGTCCCTGGCTTCAGGCACTTGGCATATAAACAAAACCAGTCTGTTTGTTCTAATTTCCAACACCACACACTAGACCCACTCCTCTGTGTCAAAGGTAGTGACACATGATGCTATGCAATGTGACAAATCTAATGAGGATCTAGACACCCACAGCAGTAGGAGAAGGTTAATATGCAAAAAAAAGGAAAACATACGGGTGGTCCGTCGTACTGAAGAGGAAAGAGAAGTCGTGAGGGAGAGGGAGTTCTCCTCTCTGTCTCCTGATACACCTCGTCGAGGAGGAAGGATAGAGGAAGGTCTTGGTAGAGATGAACGCTTCTCAGGGCTCTTGCTTACTCCATCCTAATAGCAGCACAATAACAAAGGAAGGTTTAGTTTTCAAAATTCACTCTTTGGGCTATGATTTCCTGTATCTATACACAGAGGAGGAAACCTAATCCCATGGCCCAATTTAGTCCTCACACAGGCACCTGAGGGGATCAGTCACATCCCATGCTCTGCTTTAGCTCCCTGGTGCTTCTTTACTGCATCAAAACATTTTCTGATGACTATCCCAAAACACATAGGGATATTCTTGGATCTAAATGTGGCTGGATCCCACAGGTGGCTCTTAATAAGGAAAAAGGTGAGGTTTCTTAGTGCAAGTTGAAAGTAAAAGAACTCTCTTGAACTCAAGTGTGAAATTCCTATGTGAATTTACCTGCAAAGTAACTGCACTACTGATGACCAGAATACACTATACACTAGATTGGTAGGTGTTCTGTGATTTTTTGATATTCAAACACTAACTTGTCAATTTCTTATGGTGACAAATTTTTAGCCACAAGGTGGGGTTTTTTGG
>VXAC01006243.1:32373-163329 GCA_013399225.1 Rhipidura dahli
TGGTTTTTTTGTTTTATTTTTTTTTGGTTTTTTTGTTTTGTTTTGTTTTGTTTTGTTTGGCTTGGTTTTGGCTTTTTTACCCCCCAGACTGTGGGATTATAAATCCTGTTGTTTTAATTCTTTTTATAATAAAATGTTTAGTTTTTGAAATCAGTGCATACCTTCTCTTTACCAATAAGGCAATGGACATGTGTGTTACAATATTTTTGAACTTATGGGATGTGCAGCCAAAGACAGACCAGCAAAAGCAGACATTCTTCCTAAAGACAAATGATGGTCCCAACCAGTAAAAGACACACCAAATATGGCATTAAAGAAAAAATGTAAATCAATGGTAAAACCAATTTTTAAATGGCGATAGTCAACTCAGCATAATGTAGATTTGAAACACAACTGAAATGTAAACACAGAGAAGCTGGAATGGACTGCCAAACATCTTTTTAAATTACAACTTCTTCACAAAGTCCTATGTGTTGACTAAATTTGGTTCCTTGAGCATTTGGATTCTGCCATATTCTATCACCTACTGTTGGTGATTAGAATTGTACCCTCCTACACTGGAGATTGAATTTGACATTTCAAAGAATGTAAACAGGTCAAAAATTACATTTTTTTAAACTCAGAAGGCAAATTAGTCCTGCTGATCTTTACCACTTACCCACTTGCAAATGGCTGTAACTTCTAGGCATTTAATGGAGTAGCATCTGTATGATCAACACAAAGAAGATATGTCTTTCTAGCTATAACTTATTTAAATTATATTTCCTGTGAAGTATCTCCATTTTTATCCATTTTGTAGCACAGATCTTGTATCCTGCTGATCAGTTTTCCTGCCTCTGGATATAAGTAATCTCACAGGAGCTTCACAGAGAATTACTCAGATTCAGTGGGTAGATAATGTATTTCATGGAGTTCACATGTGCATCTCTAACTCTCTTAACCAACTCTGCTACCTTACCTTAGCATCTGATTTTGAGTCTCTTGGGCCTGCAGAGGAGGGCTGAACAAAATAACTGTCTGTATCGAGAAAAGTGGCCCTTTTACTGGTTAATGAGCAAGCTGAGCTGGGTCTTGGAGGAAGCAATGACTTTGCTCTAGACTTTGAGGCAGGGATCTTTGACAAAGAGGCAGTCTAGTCATAAGGAAACAAACAAAACACAACATGAAGCTGGACAAAAGGAAAATACATGCAACATGGACAAAAAAAAAAAAAAAAGCCAAGCTATAAATGAATGCTTTTCCTGTGTCTTGGTAATGGTCTATGCAGATCTGACAATCATGGAAGTTTCAGTTTTCTGCTGTTTGACTGAAACCACCTAGGTGACAGTGTTACTGATTCTAGGAAGTGCCTTTTTCTACAGATGCTACTTTGGTCTTGTGTTAATAGGATAAAACTGATGCCAACTGTGGCATTCAACTGGTACAACTGCTGGTTGGCTGCATTAGCAACAAGTGCAAAGTTACAGGAGCACCAAGAGATTCCAGTCCTTTAAAGCTGAAATATATCCCTCCAGGCTAAAATCAAGAATAAAACAGTGGGAATCTTAGAAGCAAAGTTACACCAGTATTCCCACAACAGCGGGTGGATAAGACAGTATTACTTCTTTTGCCATTGCATACAGACAAAATCCCTAATACATTCTAGATACTGCTCTGTGCATTTGGTGTCATTCCATGGAAATTAATACATTTATATTGACAGTATGGAGTCCTGGGGCAAGGAAAGTCATATATGGTTGAAAGGCTGACACAGTATGTTTTTCTGAGCAAATACTTGTTTGATACCGAATAACAACAATATCCCATTGAAAGAACAATTAAACACCAACAGGACAGACAGAAAATCTTTGTCAATACTTAGGAGCACCTTACTGCTTTACAAAAAAGAATCTCCTTGAAACAGAATATGACTACTTACTTAAGAAACACTTTTTTCTTCCACAGGTATAACTGATACTACAAACAACAATTGCAAAGGTGCTACTTTGGTAGTCCTGATTCTCTCTGTAGTCATACTAGTATGAAATTACACATAGGAATAATCCCGATGGGCCTGTCATTCTGGGATTTGTACTGAACTTTAGCCATAGAAAACTTGGCATTTGATCTCAATCAATCCCCTAGGCTTTCTCAATGTTCAGAAATGAACATGAATTGCTTTTAAGTTGTCTTGTTAGAAAATAATAAAAGAATGGGCTGTCCAGTTCTGACAGGTCTCTGGCTTAGGCTTTATACCCAACCTATGGAAAACTGAGGATGATGTGCTGAACGTCATCCATGACATCACCCACATGATCAAGAGTTGCAGAACCGTGTAACAAGCAATTCCAGTCCTACAATAGCGCTGAGAGGAGTTCTCTTGGATGCCATCCTTCAGACCAAGTAGCAAGACAAGAAATTAGGATGGAAGTGCTCTACTAGCAAGAATATATTCCCATAATGAGTTTTGAAACATATTTATGCCTCTTTAATATTTATTTTACTGTCTGAGAATAAACAGAATAAAACCAGTGAATAATTATTTACACAGAAACTATGGAATATGTGTTTCTGTCAAATCAAAGGCTTTTCCAGACTTTTGACTGGTTTGTCATAGTTCCATTTATGGGTCTCATCCATTTGTGAAACTTTGGATCCTGTTTAGAAATACATGAAGGTATTTATTGATGTTGAAACTCTGTGGAAGCAGGGTATCTACACTGGGTGGCCCCCAGAAGCAGATATTCTGCAAGCACCTTTCACCTGGCTTTCTGAACTAGATATAGAACCAAGCACACATTGTTTCACGCCCAAATATTCATTCTGTGTTTTTCACCATTTTCAACTTGTGGATCATGCAAGAAGTTACCTCTATAATGAGACTGGAAAACTTTTACAGGTTAAGGTTCTAGTCGCAGTGCAAAGACTTTTCACTCGTATTGTTCAGTGTCCTCTGTGAACACATGAATCTAATGTGGATGCTAAAGATGGACAACCCTGAGATCTGTCAATGAAACAGATGGGCAAAAGGCATGACCCTGAGCTACTGCACAGTTCTGGTTATCACAGTCTAGATTCCCTCCATGTTATTCAGGTAACAAGGCACTTTTTAGCATCAGTAATAGCAGAAGCATCTGCCCAAAGCTGGTTGAGCAAGTGAAGAAACCACGTCTCAATCCCTGCAAGAAAACTCTTATTCTCTGTTAGCAATTCATTACCTCTGACCTCTGTTGTAATTTATGTTGCTGGTAGGGTCAGCTGTCCAGAGGACAAAGATCCATGTAACTCTCACTGAAACTCAAGGATTGCTGAAGTGGGGATGCAGAACCTTCACTTTATTTCAAGGTGCTCCTAACATATGACACGTTTTCATCATCTCTCTGTGAACTGCAGGTACTCAGCTGCTTCCAGCAGATGGGACTGTTTAGCCTTTCCTGAACTTGTCCTGTGTAAACTGCAGTCTAAACATGAATAACAAAACTGACTGGGCTGGATGATCTAACATTACCAGTGGAAAGGAAAAGGCTGCACTTGAAGGACATAAAAGCTGAAAACTGCAAAGAAACAAAACAACAAAAATAGGGAGATATCTTTATAAAAGCAGAGGCTAAGGCAAGGCACAGAAGAGAAAATGTCCAAGAGGTGTGTGAGTGTGGCAATAAGAGAGGTGAGGCAACAGGGAAAGTAAGCAGGAGACCGCCTTCTGATCTGTGCTATAACATAAGGGGCAGGAATAGGAAATATATACAGAAAGATGATTTTGCAGTGTTTGTACTAGAACATTCCATAAACATTGGCTTCTCTTGTGCAAGTGTTGATGGTCTGTCAAGAAAAGACAGTAATAAAACATGCTCACACTCAGCCCAGAAACCTGTCCAGATCATACTTACTGTACTTGTAAAGAAGGTCTAATAGTTTTCCACTTATGAGTTGGAATGGGTCAGACCTGAAAAACCATGGCTCCTCCAAAGCCTCCAGCTGGTTATACTGCTCTCAGCACTACCAAGTTATGATTCATAAACAATGTGTAGCACTTCCTGTGACATAGCTTTTTGTTCCCCAAAGAATTGAAAGTCTGGTTTAAAAAATGAAAGAAGTCACCCATGGAATATACTAGGAAATATATTAGGAAATTTAGAGAAATTCTTAAGAAATTCTTAATTGTTAATGATGGGGGATGGTCCTGCTCAGGGCCAGGAGTTGGACTCAGTGATCCTGACAGGTCCTTTCCAACTTCACATATTCTATGATTCTATGATAACAATGACAAAATGTTGTGCTGCAAATGTCAATTATCATGTGTCACTGTCATGGAAAAATTAATTGCATAGGGGAGAATGAATGGAGGCTGATTTCCTGGAGATTTTGGAATGATGAGATGGGAACAGTGCAGGGTCAGCAAGGAGCAAAGAAGTCCTTGCTTAAGAGCCAGACACAGAAGGCAGAACAGGCTGTAGAGCAGATGAAGGCAAGGCAAGGCAAGGCAAGGCAAGGCAAGGCAAGGCAAGGCAAGGCAAGGCAAGGCAGTAATCTGACAGGTTATAACAAAGACAGTGGCCCAGGAAGTGGCCATTCTGAAAGCACTGAATCACCCATAAATTCTACTGGCTAGTAACTTCTACACAGGCATGGCCCCTGCAGAACACTGGGCTATGGAAAGGTGCACCAGGAGATATCCAGCAGTCTTGGGAGACGACTTCTGCCTACACAGCAGTCAAGCAAGGTGGCAATGCAAGTTGGGTGTTGCAGGAAGGGCCAAGATATGCAGCTTATTCCACAGAATGGCATGGCTTAAAATACTGACCAGACTCCAACTCCTGCAGTTTGGAGTCTGTGTGCCCTCTATGGATCTGCAAACTGTCACCATTTACCACTTAGAACTAAACTTCAAAGGTTATTCATGAAGATGGTTTTAATTACCCTTTTAAATGAATAATGAATATGGCAAACAAATTTTAAATTGAACACACACTTACTGAATTAACACAAAAAGATATGAAATAAGGGCAAAAGGAGATTATAAAGATGAACAATAAAATTATTTTACTCACAGAGAGCTTTTCCTTTGCTTGTTTAAATACAGCAGGAGCCTGGTTTGTTTCACCACCTGCTGCTGAGAAATCCAAAGAAAGACTTGATAGTTAAAGACAGTAATAATAAGCATTTCCATTTAGTACACTTGTTAGAACAATTAAATGCCTTGAAATACTGTGCAAAGCAAGTATTTTGTGTATGCAGAAATGTAATTGCCCTTAAAATTGCCTGTATTCATCTTACTTGAGGTAAAATGGAAGTCTATGTGTTTCAAACAAAACAAAATTTTGTATTTAAAATATGTATTTAAGTCTATAAACTAAAATAAAAAAGTTGCAGAAATAGCTACCAAATATAAGAGTTTCTGGTCAATCCTCAGACAATATCCTCATTTTCAGGACTGTCCTTTAAAACCAGGCTCCTTTAAAACATCCACAAATTAAAATTTTAAGAGAGCCTCTATGTCACCACTTTCAAAATACTAGCCAACATTCATAATGGAAAGAGAGAGATTCACTGTTGAATTATCATCCTAGTTCTGTCAACAAGGTCAGTGTGTCATGGCCAACTAAGCTATCGAGAATTTAGAAATTCAAGGTTTATCTGGGACATCAAATATCTTAATTCAGTATTTCATTTATCTGGTACAACATGGCTTGAAGTAAGATCTTTCTCTTGGACTTTGATTCCACCCACAATGGCTTTTGAATAGGGCAGCTTTTTGGTAAGCATTTATTAGCTTCATCCCAGTGCTGTTGCTTAGGAAGTGATGTGCCACCTAACACCCAGACATGAAATCTTCTGGCACCTGCGCCAGAATGCCTTTGGTAAAAGCAGAAGTAGGACAGCAATCACAAATTACAACCTTCTGCTATAAACCCAATTGTTTTCCAACTCTAAAACCAACCCTAATTCCTCATACAGGGAAGATCAGGTTAAATTTTCCCTTTTCTAGTGCAGCTCCCCTGGCATGGTGACATTATCCCTGGTTTTCTGTCTCACTACCCACTCTAATCCAAGGTGTAGGAAAGAGAACTTGGGAGGAAGAAAAGAACATGTAAATGCATACTTTAGTTATTCTGAATTTGTAAGAGGGGCAAGCACAGCAGAGCCTTCCTGTGTCACACTTTACCACAGCTGTTACTGCATCTCTTCTGGATAACCACAAACAGCTTCTTTCCTCCTTCCCTTGGCATTCAACCCTAACCAGTCATCACTATGAGATGGAAAAAAAAAGCTGTGTCACTTGTGCCAAGGTACCTGGTAACAACCACAAGTTCTCCATCTGAACACAAGGTTTCTACAGGCTCTGTTGCTGGCTTAAATACACAAGAAACACATTTCACCTCAGGGGGTGACCCTAGAATTGAAAACAAGAAACAGAAGCATATCATGGCCAGGTCATTGCCCTGGCCTTGCCTCTGAAAACACAACTGCAGTAGCATCTCATAGCCACCAACAAAACACAGTCCAGTTTGGGAGTTTCACTCATGGAGCTACACTAGTCAAGGCAAAGACTTCCCAACTCTCTCATGAGGGTTGGCCATGCAATTTCTTTTTCAAATGGCAAGGACAAGTCTCTCAAAAAGCAGTCCCTGCCTCATGGATATGGTGCTGTAAGTTACTGGTATTTGCCAGTGCTTACCAGTGATGTGGGAATTTTTTTCAGGTATTGAGGGGCATTAGGGGAAAGATGTACTTTTCTTGGCCATTGCACAAAAACAAATAAAAGCAAATATTAACTTCTTTTGGTAGATATCTGTATCTTATGACTGGACATGTTTCACTTTGAAGTTATGGTAAATGCAGTGTGGAGATTTTAACTGACTGCAACACACTCGAAGCTCTGTAGACTACACTGCCAAGAACTTTTGGGGGGCTTCATTACCCAGGCATCAGTAAAGCTGACAAGACCACTCCAAACAGGATGTGCTGACAGTCAAAACTGGCTTCAAGAAATGGTGTTATATTGTCCATAAAAAGCAAATGGCATGGAGACAATGTCCTTCTAGATTCTAGACCCTGGAGAGAGCTGGGTGACACATTCAAGCTCAGGGATTTGTAGGATAACATATGGCCACCTGCACTCTTGGAATATCACAGAGCACTGCACTCTCTCTCATGGTCTTCCCCCAGGTCCCATCAGGAAGTATAAATATGTGAGGTAGAAGAAAATAAGTCATACTGTAATTTTCCCAGCAACAAGGGGTATGCTGAAACATTCAAAGAAATATTCTTGATCACTTTCTGGCGTGGTTCAAGCTCTTCTGCTTTAGAGCTCAAAGTTCAAGCCACATTTCTTAAGTTTTATGATCAATCTGGGTCCATCATTTTGGTTGCTCTCCACCTCAGGACTTAAATGTACAGGAAGGCAGTTTTTGTATTATATTTCTCACTTTGACTAATACATCTGCTTCACTGTGTATTGCAGTGAGAGAGAAAAACCTCTGAGAGTTGCCAAGGCAGCACATGTTTCAGGCACAGGGCAGATTCCCTTATCAAAGTCCATTTGTATGATTCAATCCTCTTTGGGATGCTACAGGCCGGAACAGTTCAGAGGACATAGTGGTAGAGTACCTGAGGGCACAACAGCACTGACCACACAGCTGGAGAGGTGTAGATGAAGTTGACAACACTACAAAGCCAGTGCCTTCCCCCCAGCCATGTCCACAGCTTATTGAACCCCCTGGGGCTTTTGAAAGAATACATGAAATATAGGTTGTAACTTCTGAGCTGTCAAGCTGTGCTTCAGCAAGCAGCAAGAGATAGCAAGAACAGTTTTAATTACTTTAAAAAATTCCTCCCTCTTGGGTAGTTCTGGTTCAGAGTGCAAGTTAGGACAGCCCAGAGACTGCAAACTGAGGATGAGCCCTTAGTGCAATACAGAGGGTACTGAACCAGCTTTTCTTCTCCTGGTTCCATTTCTCCTGAGAGGGGGAAGTAAAAAGATGAGACTCTGTCATAGGAGCAAGGTGACGGGACTGTTAGTTCTGGTGTCTTCATGGAACACAGCCAGGATACAATCTATACTTCATACAGCAGAGGCACAATACTAAACCTGCTCTCATGTAACCATCCTCCTACTGCATTTTCACTGGTCAGACTTCCCTGCCGACACTGGTCTACATTTACAATAGGAGTGACTGGTGCAAAACTGCAGGGGAATGACTGCCTAGGGACACTTACAGTATTGCTTTGCTTAACCATATGACGGGTAATGAATTTTCCTGTTAATTTCTAAGCTGTGAGATGCCTATGCACTTCTGCATTGCTGTGCATGGCTTTTCTCTTAATAGCCCGAGTTACAAACAACCACACTACAGCCTGTGGCTATGTTACACAACAGAAAAGCTGGCCTCTTTTAGCAATTTGTTTTTTTTAAGACCACAGTGAAAGTCAAGATGTTCATCCTTCCACTCTGAACTCACAAGAACCATGAATGATACGTTAAAATGCCGGAAGAGTTATTCTGGTCCTCTAAATAATGATACATCCATCAAGTCATAACAGCATTTCTTTCTTCCATTCATCTTCCTCTACCAAATATTAAGATTTTTGTTAGGAATACATTTTGCAGTGTGAGCCCAGATTTCTTCTCTTGCAGCTCCATGCTGCATATGGCTGGATTCTCCCTGTGGATTTTAACTGTACAGCATAAACATCAGTGACAGACTGGGAATTGTCAATGCAGATATCATCAATAAACAAAATATAAGTCTGAAACACTTCTTATTATGCATGAGAGTAAAAAAGCGGAATAATGGAAATGCATACCATGGTTTAAGTTGCCAACATTTTCCCACCAGAAAAAAAAATAAAGCATCATTCAAAAAAAATTTAAGAAAATAAACAGAAAAAAGATGAGTAGAGATTCCTAGAACACCACACTCTAAGCACGATGCCAAGTTACAACCACAGCACTTGGAGGCCCAAGCAATGACAAGCATATGTGATCATGGCCTCCATCAAATAAACAAACAAATACCAGGAAAGAAAGAATCAAAGAAAAATGGTACAAAACACTAATAAAGCAATACTATTTGTGAAGACTAATACTCTTGGAGGAAAAAAATAGAGAAGCTGCTATAGATATGAGATTTAAAAAAGAAAATGTTTATGTTTGCCAGCCACATTGCATAACTGAACAGAACGCAGTCACCTGTCTGCTTCCGTTTAACACAGGAGAGATGAGTTGGTCTAGTATATTTGATAGCAGGTTTTAAAATGATTTTCCTGGAGGGAGAGTGGGCCTGAACTTCAGTTTTTTTAGCAAGTTCAGCTTTCTTATATACTGCTATGGACGAAAAGAACACAAAAACATAGAATCAGAAAAAAACCCCAGCAAACAATTACATATGATTAATACATCAAGTGTCAGGCCCACTGCTCCACAACTCCAACCCAATGCATTGCTTCTTCATAGGAACAAATCCTACACTGGAAGAGGGGGAGCACTGGTGCATTGGTTCAGATGCCAGATTACCCAGTGATCAGTGAGGATGTCTACAATGCAATAGGACCAGTGGAGCAGTGAGCCTTGCACATGGCTTCTCACATAATTGTACAATATCTCATTAAAAACCACTACTGTCAATAATGTTATGGTGCACATCACATATAACAGAGTAACCACATAGTACTGTAAAACAGTAAGAAAATTAAAAAAGAATTGTAATAGGATTGTTAAATGAACCTTTTTTCCTTCTCACTTCATCTCTGGAGAGTGTGCTAGGTTCCTTTTTAGCTATTTTCCTTTCAGGAGTAGAAATTCTGCCTCTCCCAGTTTTAAAAGGTTTCTCTTTTTTATGCTTATCAAGAGATGATCTTCGCAATTCTCTCTCTGCTTTCTCCTCTTTAGGAACAGTCTCTAACTGTTCAGTCATGATGCTCCTATCATCATCTGTAGGATCAGAGCAAATTACAACAAACAAAAGATTAGTAACAAATGTTAACAGTACTTAGGAGGAGCAGGAAAAAAATAGTTGAAGACAGAACAGACTATTAATTTAAAATTTAATTTTTACCATTTTTCTGAAACATGCTGAGATTACTTTTATAACTGTAATAATTTTGCATTTCAATCATTATGATTTGGAAGCAAAAAATTTTCAACAGACAAAACAGAAAGGATAATGCACACCTTGAGTGTCTGCCCAGAGACTGTCTGTGTCCATGATGGAGTCATCAATTGTTGTTTCATCTTTGTAATCATCACACGTCTCTGTTTTGTAGTTAGTGAGCAGCATTTCTTCTCTCTGGGGTGAAGCAGGAGCCTCTTGGGAGCCTTCCTTAGACTCAGCTTCCACTTCTTCAATATCTAGCTCCTCTTCAGCCTGGGAGTCTCCTGTTTCAATGTCCTCCTGCTGAGTAGCAGCAAAGCGCACACTGTGAGAAGCAGATTCACCCTCATCAACTGCTGTCTGCACCACTGTGATAAAGTCGTCCTCCACTGTCACCACTGATTCAATAATGCCTTTCAGTTCAGACAGTGCTTCTGGGCTACCCTTGGCTCCCATTTCTTCAGCAGCAGGCTTGCCTAAGTCTGAGGGCATTTCTGATATAAGATGCTGTTTATCCTCTTCTTTTGCGTCTTGCCCTGCTTCCACCTCTTCTTCCTCATATCCTTCCCCTTTCAGGGCCCCAGCTGCCAGTTCACATGGCAGCAGTTTTTGGATTTCCATAGGTTTCACAGCTCTATCAAGAATCTCTTCAGCTCCTTCTACAGGTTGTGGTATGCTCTCCATCTGAATCTCAGCAGGCTCCTCCCGGAGAGGCTCAGCTTTTGGAAAGAGGAGCTCCACAAGTAACTGTGCAGGTATCTCTTCCCCAGACATGGGGGGTTTTGGATGTTCTGCTTTGATATCCTCTAGTTTCACAGATTCTCCATTCAAACTTTCTTGGGCTTGATCATGCTCTCCACTAGATTCATAAGATTCCTCTTTATCAACTGCTTCTTGGTGTACCAGATCTGGCTTAGTTACTTTTTCCTTAATTTCTGTTTCTGACAGTTTGATGCTATCCTTCAAATAACTAGGCTCGGTCCTGGAAAGTACATCTGCATCCTCTGCTTCTCTGGAGAAGGTGGTCTCCTCTTTCTGCTGAGTGTCTTTGGGTTCAGGCTCTGCTCTTTCAAGAGAGGCTTTGTCCTTCCCTAAAGTAAGAGAAACAACCTCACTAATCTTTGTGTCTAACTTATTCTGATATTCTTGGTCAGCTCTCCTTGCAGCAACCTCCATATCATGCTTAATAGCATTGTAGTCTGGTTTAACTGGAGCTTCTGTCTCAGCTATTTCAGGAACAACACTAAGAGTCTTCTCCATCAACAAACTAACAGAATCCTTTTCTATTGCTATCTCTGAAGCAGAAATTCTGTCATACATGGTATCACCAGGTAAATGAACTTTACTAGCCACATTTTCTTCTTTCCTTTCTAATATTGCCTCAGCTCTTGTCTTCTCTGGTTCTACTCCTTTAATGGGACAGACCTCTCTAGAGTCAACTTGATCTTCACTTTTTTCTAGCACAGTATCCAGTTTCTCTTTTTTCTCCTGCTCAAAGTCCCTCACCAGAATGGACTCACCATGCTGACCTGAGTCTTTTTCACTGAGGAAGTCTTCTTCTGATTTTTCAGCAGCTGCCAGCTTCACTTCTATTAAAGACAGGTCAGGAGTGAGGCCACGTCTCAGTTTTTCATCTGTGCCTTCATAGAAGGGACAGGTTTCACTCATTAAATTCTCACTGTCCTGAACTGGAGAAGGGAGTGGTACTGTGTACTTATTGAAAACACAGTAGCCCAAGTCTTCCAGCTGACTTTCAGCTTTTAGAATTACGTGGTTTTCATTTGTTACAGCTGGCAGAGCTGTGCTGCTGTCTTCCACAATACTTTCAGAAGGAACTGACTTCTTCTGTGTCACCTCAGCATCTGCACTCACAGAGGCTAATCTAGATCTTGTCCCTGCCAAATCTAACATTTCAGGCAGATCAGGAGCCAGGACAGCCCCATTTTTGTAGTAATCTTTGGCCTGGAAAGATGGTTCAGCCAAGGTCTCAGGCTGGACTTTTTCTTCCACCACTGCTTTTTCTTCTATGTGCTCATCTTCCTCTCTACTCTCAATGGGGAAGCAGGGCACCTTCTCCAATGCTGGTGTGGTTGCTGGCAAGTAGTCATCACCTTCATCCATACTTCCACTAGTGTTTGTTAGAATATCTGAAGCGAGGGGAGAAAGATCATGTGCACGACCAAAACTAAATCCTAGAGCTATTGAATCCAGGCAGGACATGGGCAAGTTAATAGACATACTTCTCTGTTCAATTGCAGACCTTCCCCCAAGTCCCAAGCTCCTGCTCAGAGTTAGGTCATCTTTATTTTTACTGTGAAGTTCTCTCTTATCCCCATAGACTTTGGGATCAATAGTGAACATTCTTTCTGTTGGGGAACTGGGTTCTTCAGACATATCTGATGTATAGCTCTGAGCCAGGGTACTGTACCCCATTTCATGAGTATGCACATTCTGCTGCTCATTCAATTCTGTCTGTAATTCTTCCTCTTCCTCTTCATATTCAGGTATTAGATGACCTCTCTGATAAGACTCATATTTACTCTCTTTAGTGTCACTTAGCTCATAGTAATCACTGCTTTGTTTCAGATCATCTGTTTTAAAGGCTTCCCCCTTCAGAGCAGAGGTTTCAAAATACTTTGACATTCCTAATTGATCTGCCTCTTCTTTCATTTGATAAGGAGCTGAAACACTTGTCTTATCCTCCTCAGTATCTTTTTTCACATCTTTCTCTTGAGAAGTTTCAAGAGTAGGAGTCTTCTCAGTGGTTAAACCTGGCACCTGGGGGGCTTTCTCTGTTACTCTGGATAACTGAGGGCTATCAGTGTGCTCTACTCTTTTATCCAGGGTCAGTTCATAGCTTAACTTAGCTGGGGGTACCTGTGTGCTTTGCTGCGCCTCCTTTTTCACATCTGCTGCTGCTGACAGCCCACTTTGGTCCGTTTCTTTTTCTGCTTTGAGAGCATCAGGTGACTTTTTAGCTTCACTATCCTTCTGAAAGTCTGTTTTGTCTAGGGAAAGTGTCTTAAGTTCAGGTTTTGTGGTAAATTTACCATTATCTAATACTCGAGCCTCCCGTTTATCACAGAAGTCATACCTTTCTTCCTCATCACTCTCATCCTTAGTCATGTCCTTTTCTTCTGCCCATGGAAGGATTTTTGGGGTGCTTGGAGTTTTCAAGCCATCTACAGTTACGGCTGAGACTTCTTGTAGAGATAATGTCCTATCTTTGTGGATCTGTTCATCTTTACTGAGATCTTTGGCAAATAGTTGGTCAGTGGGTTCCTGGTGTGTTTTGAAACCATCTTTGAGTAAAAGCTCCTGGGGGAGAGCAGGAGATGGGCCTGAAGGAAGTTCACTTTTGGCTGCTTCTGCCTTGGGTTCTGGTAGCAATAGAGAACTTTCACCGTGGCTGATGGCACCACTTTGGACATCTTTGAGGTTGTCTTGAAATTTGATAGCCATAACTTGGTTGGTTGATGAGGGCACACCTGCAGTCCCTTCTTCCATCCTGCTCTCTTCAGGCAGTTGAGATGACAAGTGCTTTTGTTCTTGAGGAGCAGGAAGCTTAGCAGCAGGCTCTGCAAAACTGGCTTCCCCTTTCTTCTGTGAATCAGTTTTCAAGATCCATTCTGATGGAGGTGAAAGCATTTTTTCTTTGTCTTTGCTCTCTGAATCCTTTTTATCTGCAGCCTCTGTTTTTGCTGACTGTGGAACTAAGGCATCATGTTTAGGTTGCTCAACAGCCTTACTGTCTTTCCCAGAGTCATGTTGCTTTGTGTCTAACGGTTCTGCTGCAAAAGGGCGTGTGCCCTCCTGGACACGGAATTCCATCTTCGTGGCTGCAAGTAAATCTGAAGTAGTTTGTTTGGGTTTTATAGCAAAATTATTTAAAGCACTTACAGGCAGGCAGTCATGTGGCTTACAACATTTTGGTATGAATGATGGAATGAAAAGGGAGAGAGATGTGAGCATGCAGCAAGGCCTTCCACCTAGAAATCTGCTTTAAAGTGTTAAATACTAGTTTCCTTTCAATATGTAATGTTTTACAGGGAAAATGGGAGTTGTACACATATAAATGTAAGCACTGAAATGAGATGATTTCACATAAATTCTTCATTTTCATTATTTGTATACAACAGCAAAGCTACAAATAACCTCACTTCATTAGAAGCTTTGCTGGACTCTGTAGCTTACGTTAGTTTTTTGTAAGTAAAGTCTGAAACTTTAAAGGAATCAGTAGTACCTTTGTGTGTTGCTGATACTTAAAACATACAAGGTTACACATTTCTATCTATTTTTTACATTTTTATTCTACATGCAGCCTACACTAAAGAGATACATGCAAATGGTTTTGCAAGTTTCAGAAGAGGCTGGTTTTTAAACTGTACCAACTTTTAACACTTGCTCTTTGTCAAATGACAAAAATCTCGCTGCTGTCACAAAACCAGCATGTGGAAATCAGCAACAGACCTATTAATAGTCCCAGACCTTGAAGGTCTGGTCTTCAAAATGGCCAGTCACCTACAGCTCTAGCTGAAGTCAAAGAATACTTGGCAGGTTTCCATGACTCTAAATCAGGCTCCTATTAAGTTAATTTGAAACTAAAGAGGCTACTCTTATAATCTGCCGCTATATTTTTAGAGAGTAATACCTAGTTAAGTTTTTTTTTTTAATGCCTACTCTGTTAATCATTAATAGCTTGATCTTTTTTTTAATGTCCTGTGGAAGATAATGATTCCTATCTCACTGAAATCTTCCCATAATGGAAAACACGAAGAGAAAGACCGCAGAATGTGGCATATCTTTCTTCACTAATCTGTAAAAAAGGTTTCATGAGCTTTTTCTAAAGCTTTTTAACAATTAGCATTGAGTCAATGCTGAATTTCCTCAGATCTGATTTGAAGTCCATGGAGCCATCTTTTTGCTCTGATGAATCTGACTGGTTTTAGAACGATTAGTATCAATGTATTGCTCATTCTTTAAATATTTGCATGTTAATACTGAGTCAAAAAAGCTACTGCCATTCTAAACTCTACAGGTAACCAAACTAGAAATCTACAACTACAGTAATTTTGCTCCTTTATGTTTTTACATTTGGTGACTCACTTGCAAACCCTAGTATAAAGCATGGCCATTGGGCTGACATCATCCTCATCCCACAGAAATTAAACAGCTAGATACTGTTTTTCTCCATGTATCCTGCTGTGTCTTTTACTGTAGTGCAAGTGAGCAATACCAATGGCATAAAACCAAATTCTGACTGCCAAAGGAATTCAGTGTTCTTCAGCTGGGCCACCCGGAACACAAGCCTCCTAAATGCAGCATTCCTTAGCTAGGTATGGAGTGGGTACATCACTACTCCACACAAGGTGTCTTTGCACCTTGTTCCAGTGGCTGAAGAAAAATAAGCATTAAGAGAAAAATACTGAAGACTAGTTCTTACATACTGAAGATGACTGCAGTAAATATTTTGATCAGAGACTAACTCAAAACTTCACACAGTGCACCCAGTCCTAAACTTCACTTCAAAGGAAACGTCCCAGGGGAAGTGATAGAGATTTTCCCTAAGAAAGGCACTCTAGCAGGGTTAAACATTTGTAGTAAGGTGACACAAACAAAGAATAAGATTTCCAGCAATGACTGAGGAGAGGAGGGGTGGATTGAATGGATGACAAGGCTGTGATATAAGAAGCAATAGCTTTAAGGAGGCTAAACCAGAATGCACTAAAGCATACACACAAAAACCAAACCAACCAAACAAAAAACTTATGCACTGCAACTGGAAACGTTTCTACAGTTTATGCATCTTTATGTCATAGTCAAAGGCAGTAAATATGCTGCTTGAAAGAAATGCAGATGAACCTCTGCATCAAAAAAAAAACCAAACATAGATTAGCAATGTGACTGGCAAACACATCTGAGATGGGGAAAGAAGGCTTACACAGAGGAATAAGCTTAGCTGCAAAGCATATTTTATCACAGCAAAGCAAAAAAACCAGGAATCAGCTGCAGCGGTGGGAAACTGTGTTGTCATACAGCACCTACACAATCATATTATCCGCTACACACTCTTCAAGCATAACAAGAGCAGTCATACCCATAAATGCAAAAAAAAGAAAATGAAGCAGCCTTGGAAAGCACTGGAGAAAGCTGGAGAAGGATTTGCTGGCAGAAAACTCATGCAAATCTAAGGACACACCTTCCTCAGCCAAGGAAAGGGGTGTGTCTTTCAGGAGTGCTCCCACCACAAAAGTCACACTCTCCCTGCTGAATGCCACACTTAGCACTTTGTCTTCGTGACACACTGAACCAGAATCCAACTGACCCTCACAGAGGCCCTTTGCCTGGTCTGAAGGCTTAAAGGGGCCCATACTCTTTCCCCACTGGCTTCCCAGGAAGAGCAGCAGGTTTCATTACCACAGCCGTCAGACTCTTTACTGGTTCTTCTTCTTGGGGATGGAAAAAAGGAGGGGACATCAACACCAACACTAAACACCAAGCACACATCTGAACTGGACTGCTTTTACATAACTCTTTCAGGACTGCATTTACATAACCCTTTCAGCTCAATATTTTCGATTTAAATCTGTGAAGGACTGCCAATACCCCGTTCATTTTAGCAACCATGGAGATGAATTTTCCCTAGGGAAAAAAAACCAAACTAAAAGCCTGCCTACCCTCAGACAAGCATGTTTATGCTGTAAGATGAGAGCAAATGTGTATTACAGGAATACATCTCCCAAGGATGACAGTGGGTCAAACAGTCATTGGAAATGGAGATGGAATGGAATGATGGATGGCTCTGACAACACTAATGCATCAATGAGCTCAAAGTACACTGATATTTTTCTGATAAATGTGCTGTTTAGTCCAGTACAAGACATTCAGCTGAGGTGAAGGAAGGTATAAGGCTTTGATTTCTTTCCACTGACCTTGGTAATACAGACTGCTGAATGCCAGCAAGTCAATCTATTGTATGAATCCTGGATTTGGCAAAATACTGAGAACTTTCATAGTCTTAACAGGCCTTATGCATGGCTAATAACTAATGGTTTTTGCAAGACTTTTGCCAAGATTCCTACACTAATAGGTTTATAAACAATTTCTCCCTTAGGCTGTCTGACTTCTGAAATCTGTATGTGAAAATCACTATTTTAACACAAGGACTCTTCATTTTCTTTACTGTTTCCCCGCTTATCCCCAAGCGCCTCATCATCAATGAAGTCAAAGAAACCAATGAATGCAATATAACTATTTGTTCCTCTGAATTTCTAAAACATACCACTCAGCCTACAGGCTGTTAGGAACAGTACAGTAGAATCAAGAACAGTCTTTGCTTGTGCCATGGCAGAAGAATTATTAGAAAAGTCTCCATTCCAGACTTGCACTCCTGCCACTGCTACTTAGACAAAAATTACTGTGCACTAGTAGTATTTCCTCTGATAAGAAGTCAGGATTAAGTGGGAAACCTTTGATTCAGCAACATGCTTAAGGAGCTGACCAGCAACCATACTGCAGGCAACCTGATGACATCCCTGAGTTTAAAATGTGTCTCATGATGAAGTACTTAGCTGAATCAGACCTAGAACAAAGTGGTTTCAAATCTGGAAATGGCTGTATCCAGCCCCTTGGTATTACAAGGGCTTCATTTTACTCCTGAGATTGGCCCAGTGAAAACCAGACAATCAATCATCCATTTCAACTGTGGCCTTAAAAGAGTGATTTAAGGAACATAAACACTATTTGAGGCTGAGAAAATATCACTGTGTAAAGAACAACACATTATTAATAACATATGAAATAAATAAGGTTAGATACTGTATCTTAAATGAGCAGAAGCCAGAAGACTCAGAATCAGACCTGGACCAATGCCTGAGCATTTCAGAAATACTTGCATATAGGCAGATTGTAAAAGCAGCCTTGCAGGACAACAGGCCTCCAGCTACAAAAGACCCTGACTTGAAAAACTTGCTTTACTTTTCTTTTTCTGGTTTTATGTACTTTTGTATGTGCATCCCTCTCAAACAAAAAATGATAAGGAAAGCCTCTTATTTTACTCTGAGCAATACTCCATAATTTCCTGAAACTTTACAAAAAGCCACATGAACAATTACTTAAAATAGAAAGTTATCCCTGAATTAACAAAAATATTGTATAGCCTCCCTTTATGCAGCAGACTCTTATGCCAAACAGACAGCTGGCCAGCAAGGACAGCTGTTTCACATGATAGTCCCAGTTGAAAGGAACCCAGAAGGACCACTGAATCCAGTACTCAAGTGAACAGCCCTTATAGGGATTGAATCTTGGCATTTCAGCACCATGCTCTCACCAGCTGAGAGGATCTCAGAGTCTCATGCCTATCTTTCCACTCATGATCCACCTTATTCCCCTTTTTTCTCCTCCATATAGATGTTCTGAGATCTTACACTTTCACCAGAGGCAAATGATAATACTGAAAAGGAAACTGCCCATGAACTAACCAGGCTGTTACGTACAGCTACAAGCACAGCTAAAGTAAGGCTACCCCTGTGATTTTTCTATCTCCCTACCTTCAGTTAGACATGCTGACATTAACAATCTTCAGTTATTAGCTCTGATCTCTTACTGATGGTGTTACAGTATTAGGCTGTTAATTCTGTAATTATCCTGTTAATTCTGAAAACTCTGCTTTACTTAAAATGGCCCAGTGACCAGTTTCAGGGAGAAAGCTCTATCCTCCTGAGACGCAAACCTTTAGAGGATTCAGTACTATTTTTAAGTTCAGCTTGCAAGACTGAGTGCTGTGAAATGAAACATTATCTATTTCACCTTTGAGAAGTCAGCTGTTCTGTTAGTCACTGAAAAAGCTTCTCGAACCTTGATTCCTCAAAAGCCGTTTTACTTTTACATAACCCCCACTGATAAAATACTACTTACTGATGTGTTCAGATCATAGAAAAGGAGGTACAGAGAGGCTTTTTTCCCCTCTGTGTTTGCAGTCAGCTGGCACAATGCAAATGGAGTGTGTTCACAAAACAACTGGAAATCCAACACGACCCAATAAGGCCTGAAATTACCTGTGTACACTGGGGTAAAACTTATTTACTTCATCTGCTGGAGAATTAAAGTCCTTCCATGGCTATCTTTGGTATAGACATATTTTTCCCCCATTGTGTAAACAACTCACTTACTTTCAGTAACAGTATTTTGGCCTACTCTGTGTACTGCTCTTGGCAGTATTTCTCTGGCACAAAAAACAAATTAGCTTACGGTTCTTTTAACTAGCTTCTCCTTTTGGTTCTGCTATAAGCCAGGCCTGAAGAACAAGAATCCTGATTTAAGTGGGAACCAGGGTTACACTGACCCCAAAGCTGCACTTGTTCATGCTGCAGCTTTACCAAGACGTGGAGAAACTCCTGGAGGGGCATCACTTCCATCTGGGGAGAAAATACAGCTAGGTTTCCCTCCCCAGAAAGCAGCAATCCCAGGCACATAGAGAATGGAACAGATGTCACGTGAGTAGAGGGGAAGAGGAACCAAATGGGACCATGCTCAGTTCACCATCATGGCCCCACAAGACCTCTGTGCTCTTCACTTTGGCATTGGGGTGTGTACTAGAGCCAGTCTACCCTGAGCTGAACAAAGGGCGTTTATAGTACTCCTAATTGGAGTTGTAGGGCCTCTCCTTGGGCACAGACACTGAAATGGAGGGGGTCAGGTGTCTGTCACTCCCTGCTGGCAGCAGGCCCACAGCCAGAGCAGTGCTGTAGCAGCCCCACCCTGCAGTCCTCTGCCCCTACATTTACAGACACACACAGACAAAGGCTGCAGGACAGACAGACACACACACAGAAAAAATAATACAGGACAGACACATGCTCTAGCAGCACCAGCCACTATGTCATGCTGGAGAGTGGATGACACCAGCCAGGCTATGGGTTAATGAGGCAGATGTGCATTTTAACACATGGACCGTGTCCCTAACCTTTTCTACTGGGTTTACAAACATCAGAAACCAACCCTAGGAGTAGGTGAAAATGTGTAGTTTTCAAAGTGAATTTCAAAACTACCCACGAATTACTTAGAGGAACACATGCTGTGCACAAACCATATCTCACAAGTCACACTATACACATATGTATTATACACCTGACTGACTGTACTAAAAACCTCCAAAGTGTCCTGACATAGTTGAATCCCTCATACTAATCAGATTTAGTACTTAGAAGTGTGAAATTTAAAAAGTTCTTTAATTAAAAAGAAAACCAGCTTACATTTTGGCCAGTGGTGGCTTTATTTTTCATTGTATCTGTTTTAAAATTCCCCACTTTCTTCTTTTTCCTATAAATAAGCAGCATTTAAACAAACAAAAAAACCCTTCCCCAAATAGCTAGCTACCTTTTTTCCTGATAAAGGCCACAAAGTGCTGCTCACAGCAGTCTCCATTGGTCCTATATTTTTACGCTGTTGTGTCATGTTTCAATGGGTGAACTAGCTCCCACCTCAGTGTTTGCTAACGCTTTGGAATGACAGCTTTATTCACCCATCACTGTAGTCTTACAGAAAATCACATAATCGGGACTACACCAGCTTCTGACAGGTATGGGGAGGGGCAGATTGAGTTGTTTTTGCAAGACAAAGAAAAATAACACTACCCAATGAAAACGACTGGCCTACCACCTCATCCGTACAAACCTAGAGGGGAGACTTGGGACCTCCTGTAGGCTGAGACCTCCTCTCATCATAAATAAAGCTATAAAAAACTAAACATCTAGTGCTAGAGAAAAGATGCTTAAGTCCATTCTCAGTGTATGACAACTAGCGGTTTGATGAATACTGATTCATGGGTTGCCTTAAGCAGCTGCAGCTGTTCCACTGGATTTCCTAACAGCTTCAAGTACAAGTCCCTACTTTGTGTCCCTGGCCTTTCTCCAGGCAATTATAACTTACAGGATTTCTCTCAGAGCCCCCAAAACTTCCACTCTTAGATCTAAAACACTAAGTCAGAAAGCAAGGCTTTAGCACAGGCAGCATAACTGATCTCTTTGTGGGAGCCAAAACAAGATGGCTCAGGAATGCTACCCTAATTGCCATTACCCAAGTCTTGGAAACAATTTTGATCCGAAACAATCCCATTTATAAGAGCTCTAAGGTTCTTCCGGGCATACAACAGTAAGTTTCAAGTTTCTTTCTATAGTACACCATAACAAAACAACCTCTGTGTCTTTAGAAAAAGCACCTCTGCTTCCCCCGGCAACTGAAAGCAAGCATCCTGTAATGTCATAGGATGGATTTCTTCTGCCTGGGATAGGATTGCTGTAGGAGCAACCCATTCAGTCTCAGTCACCCCCAAAAAGGAAGAAAAAGTAGCAACGAATGCCCATATTAGCAGCTTCTATATGTATCACAGTCCTGCAAAAGAAAGATCATCCATGTTTAAGACTAATGCTAGTGCTGAGGCTGGCTGGGACCAAAGGTATGCAGTGTGCACAAAGACCACACATGGACCTCAGTTTAAGAGAACTGTATTCACAGTTTCTTTCAGGCAACAAAGAGTGCCCAAACCACTGATAGTTTAGCTGCTTCTCTTTTTAGTGGAATCCAACCCCCAGACTCAGGGGTTTATGCAATATTAGAAGAGGCAGCTGTGGAAGGATAACCTGGCAACCCACTTCTGCTAAGCAGGAAGCTCTGCAGAGCACTGCAGTAGGAAACACTAAGCACAGCACTGTGCCCAAGCTTCCCATTTTTCCCTAGTACTTAAGAGCCAGAGCAAGGCTGCAGGGAATCATCTCAATTTACTTGCAGTGCAGAACCTGTAGATTTTTTCTCCACAGAAGCATCTACAAAATTCTGTAACAGATTTGAGGGGGCTCACAGTTTACAAAAGGAAAGTTGCAAGGGGGTGAGCCCACAGTTCAGGGCATGAGAGACCAGGAATCAACTCCCTCCTAAATCTGAGAAGGTTCAAAACTTCAACTCCCTGTTTTCTGCAGGGTATCCTCACGCCAGACCGGGACTTACTGAACACAAGAGGTGAATGAGCTGAAGCACTTGCCACCTCTTCAGCTGGAACTGGGACAACATGGAGAAAAGAAGGGAAGGTTGGTATGGTCAGAAGCTGAACACAGAGAAGGAAGATCTGCCGAAGGGGAGGTTCTCCTTCCAGCTGTGGGTTTATTTACCCAGAGACCTTCAAAAGCAAAATGCGTCAACAAGAGAGAAGGTGAAATCCCAGGACTTCTCTATACTTTTGCAAACAAGGCTGAAAATCCCTTCTTTATGGGCTCTGAACAGATTGTAGGCAAGAAAACAGAGGCCTTGCCTCTGTTCCTTAAAACTGCAGGAACTGACAGCAGTAAAAATGCTTAATACATGCTATTGTGATGGTCCAAAATCACCAGGAGTGCAAAGCATGGTACTGTTTGGGGCTGTTACATCTGCGGCTATTTTACAGATTTACACTGGTTTTTTTATCAGTTTGAATAAAGATATTTTCAGAATTAATGCAGATAATTTCATTAACAGGATAATGATGTCTTCTAAGGTTGCTTTTATTTCAGCAACAAGAAAAATCCTTTGTTATTATACTCCCTTCTAATCTTTTCCATCTAAAAGCATGGGAAAAATCCCTAATGCATTTTAAAGTCCAAGATTAAAATAACTTCTCACAAAGGCTAGTTCTGCTTTACCTTCCTTGTATATTTTGAGAATGCCTTTCAAGAAGTAATTTTCACCATCAATAGATCCATTTTCATACGATATTTGTTTCTTTTCAGTTTACAAAACATTCTTATTTGGTATATAAAGGCTAACCTGCCTATTTTAAAGTGAAACACAGTCTATCAGAGGCACCCTGTAATGTTTAAAAATTTTTTTACGTGAAGACATTGTTGACCATTGTCAAAAGGCACAGAGCACAAAATAAATGCTGAGAAATTTAAAAATTACATCAGTTCTGCATGACCAGATACAACTGATAAAAGGATTAGAGGGTGCTAGGGAGAATTTAATTTCCTGAACAAAATTATGTTATTATAGTCGAAATAAATACAATAATTTCAATAAGGCAAATCAGTTCTCTTACCTTCTGCAGCAGTAAAAAGAGACAGGTTCATTTGAATGCTTTCCTGCAGCCAAATCAAAGAAACCTATATCCAACTGACTCCTTTCTCTCATGAAATAAACTTGACCCACAAACCTTTCTGTCTTTCCAACCTTTTTTTTTCTTTTAATTTGTGTTTGCTGCATGGCTGGCCACATCCACCTTTGTCAGTCTATAACAGTGATTTCCTTCCTACATTGACTGAAGAAGTCTCTTGGATTCAAAGCAATGCAACACACACTGACAAGTGCATTAGGATAAGCTTCTATGAGAAGGAAAAAAAAGGTCTGAGGCAAATACACCAAGTGCTCACCTTTTTTTGTCCAATAAATTAACAAACTGTATTTTACTAAGCAGAAAGACAGACAATGTAAAGATGCATGAAGATGGATAGCCAGATGGTATAGAGAATGGGAGGTTTAAACAAGTACAGGAAAACTGGGTCAAACCCTACTGAGGCAAACTCTTCTGAATGGGAACTTTGCCTGAATAAAACTGACAGGTCTGGCTCACTCAGGCCACCAAAAACTGAACTCACCCACAGAAAATAAGGACCATATCTTCTAATACTGAGCAGAGCACAAGATTTTTACTACCATTTTTACTACACTGAACTGACAACACTGATATTTTTGCAAAACCCAACATAATATATTTCTGGTGAAATTATTTTCAAGTTATTTCTGTTGCTTCAAACAACTTTACTGTGAGTTCCTGTTTGAGAGCCAGACATAAACAAGAAGCTTCCAGCACAGTGCATTAAAGACTCACAATATCACTTCTGTCCATACTTCCCTTGCAAGCCAGCCATCTGCTCTTAAAAATGAAGCACTGAATCAAAATCTTTCATGCCATGGAAAATTCTCTTTTGAATAATTTTAAAGAAAATTACTTGAAAGTTATTAAAAACCATGACATTGTGTAAATCATGGAAACATCTCCCAAACACTGTCCTTTCGGTGCTTGTAACCTCTGCAAGATAAGTACTATTATATTAATTCAATTCTACATGAAAGTAAAGAGAAAACCAACCATGTTAAGTGACTTGCTGAGTCATTTGCACAGCTGGAAACTGCAGTCTGGCCATAGATAATACCTCAAGTTGTAGAGTGTTTTGCCACCTTCCTGTGTTTTTTTTATTTGTTTACGGGGCAATCTAAAACCTCCTGTCAATTAACCAATATAAGTACTTTATAAAATCCTATAATGCATGCAAATACACAGCTGGCACACAAAGTGGCCTAAAAAGCTGGCATATAAGTAGCACACAAAGCCAAGCCTAAACCTGAGGCTAATGGAAGAACCTTGACAGTGGCCAGAAGCAGAAGAACAATCCCTTTACTGTGACATGAAAAATCAAAAAGCATACACAGGACCAGCCAAGTAAACTATATATTAAAACATAGTGATGAAGCCCTGGTAACAACTCTAAAAACCTTTGCTAATGCCCTAGGAGTCCTCTTTTCAGTTAATAGTTTTGACTGCCATTGAATGATGATGAGTTTAGGAATTTTTGTGTTATTTTTCAAACACACAATGGGCAGATTTTTTTTTAAAACAACAACAATCAATTATTCAAGTTCTTTATAACTGTTAGTAACCACACCCAGTAGGCCCTTTCAGTAGAGTGGACTGACAAATGTTGTTACCATAGCCCATAATTTCATTGCCTCAAAAATGACTGCATGATGGAACATGCCTAACTGCAGTGTCCGCATAAACTGAATCAGAGTATGCTAGCACGTGAAATAGCAACCATCCACTTGCAAAATTCATAGAGGCTTTGTGTTAAAATACCAACAAAGTTTGTTCAGCAGATGGTAAGAAATTATTTTCATGCACTTATGTAACAAAAAGAAAGATTAAATGCTAAAAGAAAATCCAAGCAGTGGACACATAAAAATGTTACTGACATGGCAGAGTTTAACTGACGGTCCCCTGGAGACTCTGAACCCAAATCCTTCCCTCTCATCCCCATGATACAGCTCAATTTGAACTTACTGCTGTCTCCCTATACTGATGGCCTTGATGCAGTAGTCATCTTCTGTTGAAACAAAGCACTCACACATGCCTACACTGCATCAGCTTCGCTGGGATTTAGGCCTCTGCTTAACATTAATCCAACACTTCATTTCTTTGCTGGAGGAGATTTCAGCAGGAGGAAAATGCAGTGGTCATGGGTTACTGAAACTGAACACTGGTGCAGAATAGAACAGAGACTTGCTTTTCAAGATTAGAATGTGCCTGCTGCACTTCGTGTACTGAAACCCCAGTATGTGCAGACACTGGATCATGAATTACAGGTCGGGGCCAAAGAAATGATACAGCTCTGAATCTCCTTGTTTTCATGTATTTAAGATTCCAAACCAAAAGGCAATGGTAATTTTAAAAATGCAGCCAAACAAATCTCAAGAAACAAAAGATGACCCAAACTTAATTGCAGTTTTGGTGACCACAATGGGACAGCAGACATCTTAGCTCATATTGCATACAACAAAGTGAGCAACACTATCTCTTTTTCTTTAGCATGGATGTACTTAGCATATCCCTCAGCTACCTCTGTGCATGTGTCAATCTCATCCATGCACTGCAACTGGTTTGCAGATGGGAGTTATTGCTGGGAATATCTTATCTTTTCACGTGAGACGTGTCTCCACTGCAGAAAGTATCTCCATTTTCTGATTCCCTTATCCTTTAGATTCAAGTTTCATCCCTCTGCTGACGGCTCTGCACTGCAATGCCCAGGAGACCCTTACCTTCCTCTAGAACTCCAGTCTGCTCGGAAGCTGGTGATGGAGGTGGGGAAGGAGGCAGGTTGGCTGACTCTTCAACTGCTAGAAATCAAATAGTGAAAATGAGATACAGCTGTTAATTCCAGGAAGAACAATATATGATACAAGCTGAAGTCAGTTGGGTTCTGCCCAGCTGAGGAATTAATATGATGGGGAGTCATGCCTGCTGGATTTTCAGACATACCTTTGCAGAATACATGGACTTTTGGAATTATAATAAAAGGATATATTTTTCTGTTGTTGGTTTGTTTTCTAATGGTATGAATTATTTACAAAATTCTGGTCATAGAGCACTATATAAAAATCAAATACAAGATAATCTTTTAAATAAGTATTGCCTCTGAAAAAGCCTTGAATCACCAACAAAGCCTTGAGGCAACAACAAAAAAGCATCTGAGCACATGTGGTATTACAAATTCACACCAACTGTCAAAAACTGGCATCCAATCTCTTGAACCTACCTCGAGTAAATGAAAAAACTTCATTCTGCACCCTTTTTTTTTCTTCTGCTGAGTTCAAGGTTAATCACAGAACACATGCAAATACTGCTTGTCTAAATGCAAAAGGTATCAGCACAAGGAACTTATATCAGCTGTGACATAACAGCGATTCAGTTAAGCAAGGCACAGTGAAAACTTAGATGCACTCGGACTGGGATTTATATTCATTCCCAGTCATGAGATCAGATGCTGAAAAAAATTATTTATTTTTCAACTGTTTCAATTCAGGTATGATGAAATCCTACACAAGCTTCTTAAATGAATTCAGCATAACCTCTACATTTGATCTCATACCAATCACTTTGAGATTTTTTTTTCTTTGAAAACAGATCCACTCCTGGAGCTGAACCAGTGTTTTAAAAAAACCCCAAACAAATCTATTTTAACAGATCTGTCTTATCAGTTTACAGTTCACGGCTTCTTTCCAAGCACAGACAGGCCACTTTTAAAGCCCCAACAGAATTTTTCAGGCTTCCTCCTATTGATTTCAGTGTGATTTGGAAAAGACCATATATGACTTGTCCTTCAGATGTGCTGTCCAGGGACAGAGTATTTATAAATTCATCACAATACATCTGACCACAGGAACTGTTAACACCAACAGTTGTTAACTAAAGACATACTTCTCATGATGTCTTTTAAATTACTTATCTGACTAGATGGAACTGAATATCCATTTTGCCTCTCCCAGGCCTGAGTGAAGTGATTTGGAAAACTGAGGTCTTCCATGTAAAACTGAGTCTCTGCAAAGAAGGGAATTACCAAGCAACACATCTCCCTGCTGCAGTTTTAAGTTAATTCAATGAAGCAAAAAACCTTAGGAGCCAAATTTCCAACAAATATTCTAAATTATTCATTGACTTTAAATCATTCCTAGGCAAGGGCCAAGCACTGCACCAAAGCAGGCTGAGTGCCTGTGGAGAAAACACTGCAGGGCATTGTTTTGATTTAGTCACAACATACATGCACTCTGCAGAATCTGTCCTAGAGCAGGTTTGCAAGACTTCCTTACCTCAACATGGAGTATGTCCTTTCTCTGGCCTTTGATTTACATATTTTGAGCTACCGCAGAAGTTTTCTGGCACGGAGGAAGCACTTAAGGTACAAATGGCTGTACACCTACCTTCATTTATCACGTACACACACACACACACACACACACACACACTCTTATATTTCAGAATATATTTCACATAGGAGGCAACAGGAGGATGGAGACACAGCATGAACCAGTGGCATTGTTACCATTTCCAGTATAGACTGCTGGCATTTGCTTTTACCACATGTGACTTCTTCTTCCACAATCTGCCCTCACTCTGCCTAGTTGCTCTCAGCCTGGTGTGCCACATTCCTTTCTGCTTCCTGTGGAGTTGCTCCCCCTCCATCTATTTGAGCAGCTACCACCCAACCAGCAAAGCCTCACTTTCTTTTTATATGTCACTCTATCTTTGCCTCTTCAGACATTAATCCTTCACGTTGTACATGGCTGAACGCAAACAGTTCCAACCAACATGATGACAAAACCCTACAACCAAAGACTCCCAAAGCGCTGCTCAGGAGTCAGAAACAAGGTGGAGAACTGTTAGAGCAAACAAGAACTGAGACATTCACACAGCCATGAAGAACCGGGAATACAAGGATCCTGCCATAATCCTGTGGTTCCAGCATTTATCCAGTGGTGGCTATGGTTTACTCAAAACCATAACTGACATGAATACACAGCTCTACATTTTTTAACATACATACAGACATCTGCAGACACAAGGATACCCGGAACATTCTTTGTCTTATTTTACCTAAAGGTAGTGATCCAGGCTGATCTTTGTGCTGGGCTTCTTTTTCCTGTTCACCTTTCAGGACTGCTACAGCTTCAGCTGTTACTACTTGTACTATCCTCGCAGACACTTCTTCTGTGGCAGTAGCAAAGTCAGAAAAAAAGAAAGAAAAGCATGTAAATCAGAATGGTGTTTTAAAATCATAAAGATTAGCTTAAACAATAAAAAACCAGAAGCTGACTTAATTCATTTTTAATAGGCAATCTTTTTTCCTGAAATATAAGAAAATCGTTAAAAATAAAAGAGAAGGACCAAATATTCCAAAGATTTCAGTGGAAAGTACCAAGTTTTTATAAAATCAGGAGCTTGCTCTAAGCAAGATGCACAAGCATCATTCTTTCACGTTCTTTCTATTAGGGACATTATGCAGCAACTGCAATATTTTAAGATGGTCATCTATTAAATGTCCAGAAAAATTTCTGTAGGTACTGTTTGCAAACAGGGGTAGAATGGGCAGCCAAGTAATGGAATTTCTTGACATTTAATATGTGAAGTTAGCTACATTCTAACACGCCCTTTGAATGCTAATTCCTCCTCAGCAGCACAAAGTATGCATTAAAGGCACTTCCCAGACAGCCATCTACACTGATGAGGGACTTGAAGGGCCAAATAACATTCCTGCATGATTAAAAGCAATACTTCATCTTCCTCACCCCTTTTAAGACTGCTACACAATGTTGACGCTGATAGAGCTTTTAGCAGGGAAATTCTTCAGCTTTCTAGTGTTCTGTCAGAACTGTCTTTCCCATACATGCTAAGTAAAACAAATGTTACAGTTTTGTAAACTCCTTGCACCTGCAGTTGTTTTTCTCAGATAGTTTGTATTTCGGTTAGAAAAACACTTGTCTGCTAGTGCCAGGACTTGAGTCAGCCCCTCAGGGGGTGGCTAGCCCGAAGAACCAATGACCTTGTGCCACTTAGCCCACTTTGTGAACTAACTTATAAAAACCTTGGAAAAATTATTAAAGCTCAGTTTGCCGTTTTTCTATGGATTTGGCTCATGTGGTTTTTCTACGCGTCCGTGCTGCACAGCGACAACACAAAGCTTTATTTAAATAGTAGATCTGATTATCATGCAAAGGGATTGCAGAGGATAACTTTTTTTTGGTGGAATGGTTTCCCTGCTGCTGGACCCCAACATGCTCTGTGCATGGAGCTGGCTCAAGGCACTGCATCCTTGACAGAGCTTAGTGCCACAGAACCCAAGCTTTGCTCTTCCCCACTGCCCTCAAGGTGTAGCACACCTGAGAAGGGCTGAGGAACTGGCTGCTCTGGTGAGAAGAGAGGAGTAGTAGGACCACTCAAGGAGTGAATTCTTCCAAACTGAGAAACTGTGTCTCAGCTCAACTACAGATCCACTCAAAGGTGCGGTGAAATGTCATCAGGCACACAGCTGCATGTGGAAGCAACGAGAGAAGTTTCCTGCTCTCTGGAAGTTCAGGTACCTTTGATGTAACAAGTCAAGATCTTAAAGGCTGGTCCAACAGAATTCAGAGAAAAAAGGGTTTGTGGTTCTTATCTGTATATGAGTGTTATAGGGTCTTAATTGTAGCTGTATGTAGAAAAAATCACACAGACCCGACTTGCAAGGAAATAGCGGATAATCCGAACCTTTACTGATTTTCCAAGGGTTTTATAAGGGAGATCATGAAATGTGCTAAGTGTCACAAAATCAATGGTTCTATGGACTGGCCATCCCTTAAGGGGCTGACCTAAAACCTGCACATAACAGAAAGATGTTTTCCTAATGGTAATCCTTACTATCTGAGAAAAACAAATGCAGGTGCAGAACCGTTTACTAAACAATAACACTGTTTAGTCTAGTGTATATGGGACAGAAAGAGTTCCCACAGAACACTGAAGAGCTGAGGTTTTTCCAGTTAAAAACTTCCTCACCATGTACACTTAATGACCCTTATTCATTAATCAATATATTTCTTTCTCTCAGCAAAACTCAGTGGAAATAAACTCCTTCCCTGTCCAGCTATATCCAAGTGCTGTCTGAGAACTGTTCCCAATACAGATGGAGCTGAGCCCTGGGGAAGGCCATAGGCTGCACAGTCACAACCCACCAGCTGCACAGCTGGGCACACCTGGGAACAGATCAAAGCTTCACTGCTTGTGTGTATGTCAATACACCCTGCTCCTGCCAGAGCCCCCATTTATCACCTTCCTGAGGGCAGGAATAAAAGCTCTCCTCACCCATTACCACATCCTTCAGGCAAGAACTGGCTGGGAAGGGCAAGTATGTTTAAATCAATGCTTTATATGTAACTTCACAACAACCACGCTGACAAGGGACTGTCCATTAGATTAATAATGATTTCTTTTCACAGTTACTCTTACAGAATTCCCTTGTACTTTTAATGTGAAGCTATTCTTCTTAATTTGTGCTTTAGAATAGCAAGTTGTTTTCCCTAAAAAACACAGATGTGACCTACTTGACTTTCATGGCCACGTTTGTCTAAAACCAAAGTGCCAGGTTAATCTTTCTTTTACATGAACTATTTAATGAGATATTGAAAATCCCCACCCACTAGCAAAAAACATTCCTAATTGTTGGTGTTTATACCTTACAATTCACTGCACTCCTGGCTGGTCACCTGGAGAGCAGTGACAGCAACAGTTCCACTAGCTGCTGCCAATAGCAAAGTAGACGGATGAGTATGCCAGAACAACTACCAGCAATGAAAAAAAGTTAATTTGAAAAACATGAATTTGAAAAAACATTTGAAATATATGGATTTAAACTTGCCAAGGATAAATTCAGATTAGAAATCTAAAGATGCTGCTTTCCTACTGTCAGGGGTGAGAGGTTCTGGCAGCCTTCCAAATTGGAGGAAACAAATCAACTGTTTTTTTCAGATGAGGCTCAATACATTTACAAAATGGACTATGTATGATATAGGTGGCTGTAGGAGGAGGAGACTACGAATAGTAGCTCTATTTCTCTATTCCTCTACTCAACAACACATCCCTAGTATGTGATGAAACTCCCCTTTGTAGTTCAAAGGGGAGTTTTGGTAGATCAAATCGAGCACCATACCTCCATCAATCAAGTCACACATGTGGCCGGTCCTATAGATCAAAGAACAGGGATGTTGATTTAAAGCCCAGCAATCTTCCCAGCTGCCTTTCAGGGCCTGCATGTCATTTTGGGGCTTTGCACCTCATTTTGGGCTGCTTCCACACCTGCTGGATTCTGGAGGTGCTTCTCAGCACCTCTTGGTTCCTTCCTCTCATGAGAAACACAAAACAGACACTTCACAGACCCTCCTAGACTCTCACATGGTGCTGCTGCTGCAGACCGGTGGACTGGACACAAATCTGGAATCCTTACAAGTCCTGATGGCTCCCTGCGTTGTGAGGCACACACGGCTTGCAAAGCACAAGTGATTCTGGGAAAACTGGGAGAACAAACCTGTGACTTGGCCCATCCTCCTCCTGCAGACGCATGGGGTCCTCCCCATACCATGGCATGCTGTGGCACTTTCCATCAGTGGTAAACAAACTGCTCTTACAGAAAGCATCCCTTGGAATGTGGTATATCCCTGTTCACATTCTGCTCTTTCAGAGCAGGAAAGAGCATTGCCCCGACAGCTCTGGTAAGCATAGAGGACAGCACAGAGCTTCACTGAGTGCCACACCTACAGAAGACTCTGCACCAATTCCTGTCACTGCTTCACATCTGGAGGATGTGACATGGCCCTCCTGTCAATATTTCCACCAAGATACGAATCACAACACCACTGACAAAAGCAACATCATCAAGACTAAACTACTAGCTCAGATGAACAAATCAAGACTCAATGAGAAAGACTGTTAAAAGAATCAATTTTTGAAGCTTATTTTCACATGAAAAATTTAATGAAAGGTTCCAATTAATTTCGGATATGGAATATATAAACGTTTATCAGACTTAGTACCCTGGAGCATATCCAGAGGAAATCCACTTGGTCAACTGCTTTCCAACAGCCAAGCAACTGCAACCCTCCTCTCAGCAGGGTTAAGACAAATCCTGACAAAAAACTGCCTTCTTTGTAATAGAATCTATACTTGTTCCCATCCAGACTGGTTCTCTAGTACAAATGGGCTCTACAAGCCCGGAAGACAGTTCTCACCCTCTCAGTTCTCTTCCTGATTTAATTTGCTTGGGACAAAGATAAGGTTCCACAGGGAGATACGTCTGAGGATGAAAGGTTGTCTCATGATAAAAAGAAATCTGTATTTCAGGCTAGACAAAATAAGTAAATAAAAATACAAATGGCCTCTGGGCTTGTGGTTTTGTTCAGTTTGTTTTGTTTGGCAGTGTTCTTTAATCAAGAAAGGCTTCCTTCTGAACACTGCTGATGGGTATTTTGGGTGACATGGGAGGCACGGGCAGTTCATCAGAAGAGCAGTGCTTTTGCTGTACATGACTGCTGCAAAAGAACAGATATTTCTGTACTAATGGACACTATAAATAGAAGATCCAGTGGGTAAGTCAAATCCTCACAGGGCTGCTATTGAGACTTTTAATAGTTTTCTTATGGTTCAATTAAAGTTCAAGGCAGCCTAATGATAAAGAACAAACAAACAAACCCCCTCCCCTCAAAAAAAAAAGGGAAAGTTAGGCAGCTTGGATGCTAGGCTATGTATTCATTAGACATGGTTTTGCTTGTAGACATTTACTTTCCCTCTCTTTAAAGAGGTAGACTCTCTCTGACTCTACTTCATGCCACAGAAACGGCACTAACATACACCAAGTTACAACATGCAGATTTATCTCTTAAAGGCAATAAGGAGCTTTACCTTAGACTCCACAAAGAACAGCAACGGGCTTTTTCTTTGCATTTTGTGGAGAGTAAAATGCTGCTCCTTTTTACCAGGATGTCAGCTATTCATGATACAGGACACAGACGGAGCTTCACAGCTTGATTTCAGGGAATACAGTGCCCTAAACTATAGGCAGTCCTTGAATGGGATGTCCATAACAGAGAGAAAACATAGTGAAAACCCTCAGCATGAACTCTCCAGACCCCTGACAGAGAGTAGGCTGAGGTGAGAGGCCAGGGGCTTACATACCAGGACAGTGGTTCTGCTGCTCCCTCAAAGGTCACTTCACACCGCGCTCCAAGAGGGCTGCCAGCTCTGCCCAGCTGCTGCCAGTGCCATGGCTGCTCTGTGGCAGGAACAGAGGACTCTGCCCTGCTGAGAGGACAGAGTCCTGTCTGGGGTACTACATTAATTTAAACCAAAGTTAAAACTCAAATGAATTAAGCACTCTGTACTCCTGGTTTTGGAAGTCAGCCCAATTCTTCTATAAACCCCAGCATATCAAATCAGGACATCTAGAATCTCCCTGTCCCAGAGACAACTCAGGGACGCAAACCCTTCCCAGTGTATTAAGATGCACAGGGGATGTGGAACAAAGTACTGATGGTATGGGGAGCCACAGCCTTCCCTGTCGGTGGGGTTTAGATGGCTGCCTCCAAAGGCTGCTGCCCTCCTCACAAGAACATCCAGGGGCACAAGAGCTGCCCAATTCCCACCCCAGCCACTCTAGCACTGAGATTTACACTGATGCAGGCATCATTCAGATACTCCCTCCAGAAACCGGAAGCCCCCTTCCCTATCAGAGACTCAGACAGCGGCTGTTAAGTGACGTTACATGGCTACAGCATGATCCAGTATCTGGGATCAGATCCTGTACAAGGCCAAGATGTAATTTCAAATTTCTCCTTCATTCCTTATTGGTCCTGCTGCATTTGTCAATGGACTGCAGATGTCTCCACTGGCACGTCATCTACAGTACTTCTATTTCCCACAATGCCTTTTCCATTCCATTAACTTTTATAACAGACATGTTTATCAGCCCAAGAGCCAGATACACAGATGGTGGCAAGAGTCTTTTAAAATAGGCATCTGAGCTTTCAGGTCCTGACAAAAATATTTCTGCAAAATAGTTTTAAAAAATAGCTTTTCTAAAAATCTGGAACTATAAAGGCAAGAGCCAAAATCAGATCTGTGAGACATCTTCACTGCGATGTGTGATGTCTGTAGTTTACGTGCCCTTTTAATGGTTTTCCTTCAGTCTCTAGCACTTTTTCCTCTTTTTAGTCCAACCTACCACAACCTCAAGCTCAATTCATGGAGAAGCTGAGTTTGCTATGAACACCACTTCTTAGTTGAAACTGTTCAGATGTCTGTTTCTAACAGCCTTCATTCAGCAGTGCTTTTATCTTCTCACTCTCCCCTATCCCTCTGTGCAATGCAGGAGACAATGTTTATGGGCAGGGCTCACAGCCTCTCCCTGCCTCACAGATATGTGACTGGTACTGATGCAAGGATCCTGCCGGCAGAGGAACTGGGAGCTGGTACAGCTGGCCCTGAGAACAGCCTGCTCATCACTTCATGTAACAGCATCAGTGATTTCTCAGGCCAGAGTTGCTCCAGTCAGATCAGAGTGTCTCCTCAGCTCTTCTCCTTTCCTGCCTGTAGTCATCTCTGTTTCATTACTGCCACTCAGCCAGATCACTCAGCCCACTTACCTATTGCTTCTTCCCACCTTGAGAACCCATCTCACAGCAATAGGGACAGCTCCTCCTAATATAAAAATGCATTTCACATTCCCACAATTTCATCAGGGTAGTATTCCCAGACTGGAGCAGCATCACCCCTCCCTCCTTCTGGAAACAGCTCTACCCAATGCCAATAGGGTGGCAGCAAGACCTTGCTGTGGCCACAGAAGATGCCACCTGGTGTCTGTAAAGCATAACTTTTTAAGGCATAAACAAAGTTTACCACACTTGAACCGCATAGCACAACAAATGCTCCAAGAGAAGACCAAAGAAAAGGGATAATAGGAAAGAGGGACAGAAGGAGACTGCAAATTGTGTCAAAATTTCACACACATTCATAGGGTCACCCCTCAAACACCTACCAAGAAAAAACAGTGAGCTCAGTTAAAGTAAAGGGTAATTAAGACTCCTGGAGCACTGAGGCTAAAGAAGGGATTAAAGAAAGTTGCAATCAGATGGACAGGATAAAATAATATGCTTCATTAATTTTGCTGTATTTTAGGGAAAAAACAGAGCACAGCAGAAGGATTAGCTACATGTATACTTGCAGAATTGTGAAAACAAAGCAATTTCAGTCAAGATGTGCCTGTCAAAATCCTCCGTGGGATTCAGATCAGTTTCCAAGGTAACCAGCACTAATTGTTGGCACAGTTGAATAGAGTCAACAACAAAAGCACAAAGAAACCTGCACTGACTTGTGAGGTAAAACACCCCACATATTCCTGCAGAAAGAAAAGATACAAAATGGCTGTTTGCTATCTTTGATGATTTGAAAAGCAAACAGGATTTATGGATCTTTTCCCCTTGGGTACTGCAATTCCGAGTGCAGCCGGGTTATAAACCAAATTGCTATTCGATTTGTTTAGAGGCATTAGCCATTCCCCTAAGGACAGGTCCTGAATTCATGCATAGCTCTCCTGGAAGTTGGTGGATTACTTGTTTCAGTCATGACTACTGAAATGTTGGGGGAAAAAAAAGACCTAAGCATCACCCAGTGACTTTTGGGGTAGAAAAACCAAAGATACATCTTGGACTCGATCGCTGGGATCATGACAGCTCTAAATGCTGCCTTTTTGCATGCAGATTAAAAGACAAATGCACTGCAGCAATCAAAGAAGTATGACCAAGTTATATAAACCACAAAAATGCCAAAAGATCAGTGCTTGAGATTGAAGAAAAAAGCTGTAACATAGCGTCACAGAATTCAAAATATTGGCTTTCAAACAACTTTTGTGAGTGTAAATATTTTGCTGTAAGTAAGTCCTTGATCTGGATGTTGGCAATATTGACAACAATTGGCAGGAGGTATGAAGGCAAACAACAGGAACATCAGCTTTTAAATTAAATGCAGCCACAACACAACTAACAAGTATAATTTTCCTAATAAACTCATTGATTTTAAGCTACTGCAGCATCCATGAGGACAGTGACAGATTAATTTAATCACCAGCTAACCAACAGAACAGGCCAGAAAAAGTCAGTGTTTTGGGAAGGAAAGTTTTGATGGTTTAATCCATTGGATTGCCAAGGTATGAACATTCAGACTATTGCTGGGGAAAGATGTATTGCAGTCACCATGTGAGAAGAGCAGGAACGGGTGAGCTACAGCTGAGTACCTGGCACAGCAGCTTCATACCCTGGTGAGCTCCACTGCAAAAGCATTACACCTTTGTGTTTTGGGGCATTCAACAGTCCCTCCTATGCTGTCCTTTAACTCTATATTGTAAATCTGAACTACCACTATCCAGCTCCTTAACACTTTTGAATTTGATGACCTTGGAGGTCTTTTCCAGCCTTAGTGATTCTGTGATTCTTGTGCTGTCTGCTTTATATCAGAGTAAATCTGGTGCATAGCTAAGATCCTGGCTGCAGCTGAGCAGGGTTGGCCTCGCTGTGTTCTAGTACAAACACAAGGCTGGAGAATGGCTTTCCTGGGCACCCTCAGCTGCTCTGCAGCACTCAAGGAAGCAGCAGGGAAACTCAGGCTGCCTGTTCTTGGATTGCTTCCTCATGTTCTGTGTGTTTTTTAGTTCCCCTGCTCTGACTGAATTTTCCTCATCATTTTCTTCAGTGAGAGAGTTAGACACATAGGCCAAATCTCCAAGGCACACAGTGTAAAATCTAAAGTGACTCATGCTCGGAGCCAGGAGCCATTCAGAAGGCTCCAGTGAGTCCCCTCCTCTGGCTCCCTAGCACAATCATTAGGCAGAAGCCTCTGCCATGGTGTCTAACAGCTGTAGAACAAAACACCAAGGGATCAGTCCCCTCCTCAGCCCCCCTTGAAATACACAAGTCTGTTAAAAAAGAGTCATATCAATGTCAGTATAATGATGCGACTCTTTAAAGATGAGGCCTCATTACTGCAATACTTGTTTCCTGTGCATCCCCTGAGTCCATCTTCTTAAGTCTACTGCCTGGAATAAAATATTTACTGTCAGCATTTCCCAGCCAAATCAGAGGTGGGAAAAGCTATCAGTTCTGTTTTGTCTGATGCACAGGCAACAAACACAATTTAGAGCTAACAGGCAATATTGAAGCAGACAACACCAGACCCTCAGCCAGGTCAATGCAGCGATGTCCCTCTGCCTTTCCTGGGACTTGGTATCAGTTCAAAAAAACACCTGCACACACAAAGCAGCTATATCTATCTTTCTCCAAAGAATTAATTCCCTAGGACTCACACAGAAGAAACCACTTTGGCTTCAAAACAAAGAACCAGATATTTAATCCTTTGTATGTGAATAAATACACATAATGGGTAACTCACTTTAAAATCAGTATTAGTTTTGGACTCCAGTACAAGTTAACATTTAAAAAAAAAAAACTTTTAAGAACCTCTGCAGAAGTGAATGAAGCATCAGCCACCTACAGCAGGAGGTGATGCATCCCTTAAGGTTCATTTTTAGCTCCTTTTGGGATGATTTGAAACACTTTTTACAGTGTTTTCTCTGATCTTTTTAAAAAAGGATTCACAGCATGCTATAGAAACTTTGCTGGATTTCAGTTTAAAATTAACATTAACCTGTGCACATATTGTGTCGGATTTAGTCACACTTGGTCAGGAGAGGACTGAAGATCAAACTGTCAGTGCCAACAGAATGCTAGTTTACTCATCAGGGGATATTTAACACATAAAATGCAGCAATGCCATGCCCTGTTCACCTTAGTGCTCACGCTCTTGGTCCAGCCCAGCTCTGCACTGCAGTAGCAGCAGCATGGCTGATCTCTTCTAAGCCCTCCTTCCCAGTCCAGCCTGCACCTACACCAAGGCAGGTGTGTTTCTCCTGCCAAAGGAGGAATGCTGCTCCTTCCAAAGGAGCATGTGCAAGTGTCCCCACAGACAGGCAGAGCTGAATGTGGCCCGTGTCATGTATAGATTACCTAGTCCCACAGAGGCTCTGCCATGGATGAACTTTGAGAGCAGTTCTCAGCCAAGCTCAGCAGTTCTCCCATCTCTTGCCCCCTTTTCTGGCACTGCCCCAGCTGAAGAGAGTCTTGCCTCTGACCAGGACTTATCCCCAAATGCTCATATAGCCTGCTCCCACCCACTGCCTGCCCACTCTTGGAGACTACCAGCTCACACCTCTATGTGTGCAATGTGATTAGGAAAGAGAAATGTGCACCTACTCTTGAATAAGAAAAATGTGAGAGATGCACATGAAAGCCCTCAGTGCATCTTCAGTGCCCATGAGTGCACTGGCACAGGCTGCCCAGAGAAGCTGTGGCTGCCTCATCCCTGGCAGTGTCCAAGGCCAGGTTGGACAGGGCTTGGAGCAACCTGGTCTAGTGGAAGCTGTCCCTGCCCATGGCATGGGATTGGAATGAGATGAGCTTTAAGATCCCTTTCCACTCAAACCATTCTATGGTTCAGTGACCTTCTGAACTACCTCTTCCACTTCAGCCAAAGCTATCTTCTCTGGGCACTTAAACACCTGCAAGCTTCTGCAGTCATGATGCTGGATATGTCCAGCTGCTGAGGGGAGAGCTGAGACCAGGACTGGGAGCAATGCAGCCTCCAAGAGAGCTGCATCCAGAGGCTGAGCTCCTAAGTGTACTGAAAAGGAGAAGCAGTTGTGGAAATTCTAGGTCACAGAGGAGCTACACTGGATGGCTGGGATAAAGCTGGAAGCACATATGGAGAACAAGAGGAAAAAAAGGCAGAGACAACATAAGTGGGAAAGGAGAAAGAGAAGGAAGAGTTGACAGAGCAATTGTTGAGAAGGATGGAATATTCTTAAACAGAGAGAAAGGATGACAGGGAAAGGAAAGAGAAAGCAACTCATACCCAGTAACAGCTAGGGATTAGTTTCAGCTCACCAACAACCTGCACAGGCTGCATTACCCTAGTTGTGGCACATACTCTGAATTTGGGGTAAAATAGCAAGTCACCACTGAATCCTATTCCCTTGTCTCTATATCCTCGTCCTATTCCCTCTGCCTGTATGTGGTGCTAGGCTGTGGATAAAAACAGTTTGAGTATGTAAGCAAGACTGCCACATCTACACAGCACTGGCAGCTGATACATTCATAAAAAAGAGCAGAAGTATGTGTCTGGCCAGATACATGGGCAGAGGACCAGACTGTAAATCAGTTTTATCCTAACTGCCCTAAGCTGTATGGGTTGCAGGAAGATGTACCAAACTGATCATATATCACTATGAATTAGTCTCAAGGAAAGAAATAGAGACAAAAAGCGAAGTACCTGGGGTTCATTTTCCCCTCCCAAAATACACAGTGCCTCCAAATAAAACTGATTTCCATGAACTATTCAATCTTCTCAGTCCTGAGTGAAATGACTCTCTGGAAAGCAGTTAAGAGGTTTTTGTGCCCTGGAGCTAATGATATCTCAGTTATTTTCCACATACTGCATGGAACTAAAACTAAAGTTTTGAACAGTTATTTTCCACACACAGGAGAAGAGCTCACTCCCATGATCTAATGTACACAGCTATGGTGCCTTGAGTTTCCTGCACTTTCTGCATGTCATGAGGGATGCCTCAGTACTAAGAAAACCCCAAGAAACAACCGAAACTGCATTTCTGAATCATCACTTCAGAAGAGGTTTTCCAAACACCACTGTACTCTGTACTCAGTCTGTGAAACAGAAGAGAAAATGTAAATGTTTTGCTCAGAATCTCCCAAACAACAAAAGACACCATAAATACCATCACACAGGCATCTCACTTTGAGTCTTGTCTTTGAATTTCCAGATCGGCTGTTGGTAGGGACAGGCATTGGATCATCAGTGCTCATCTGCCAACTAATGCCAGCTGTTTTGTGCTAACTTCCATCTCTTCAGCTGGCATATCTGTTATTATCATTAGAAGGACTGAATTTAAAGCAAGCAGTTAATCCAACAGTGGCAACTCCACAGAAGAAAAAGCTCTAACCAGAACACCACTACACACTAAGTTTTGCTGTCCTTACCCAGGACATTAATACAGCAAGAGAAGAGATGGTTTCTTCTCCATACCTTAACCTCACAGATTAAAACAGCATGAAAGACAATGACAGGGGGCAGTTCCTTGCTTCCTTCTACTATTTCCTTTGAATTTCTCACTCAAATTAAAACCCAGATTGCCTTTGCTTTCCAATTCTAATGGAGTAGCTCATTTACATATATATCTCTCTTATACTTGTACTTTGTACAGAAAATATACCCCAAAGTAGTATTTTTTTTAATTCCCATGGAAGTTGTGCCTCAATGAGGACTACAGAGTGAGGTCCCAATCACAAAGTGCTTGCAGTCTCTTCCCTATCTCCCTTAACCTTGAGAAGCAAATGCTAGAGGAAAAGAGGAAAAAAAACTAAATCCTCCTTTCTCTTGTCAGCCAGTCTGGCTGTGGCTCACAGACGTCACAGGGAGCCTGTGCACTCCTGAATGCTAAATAAGCTCTCAGGCTACAAACTTTCTGTCAGAAGAGCTTAAAAAGAGATCTCACTTTAAGCAGGGCTGTGTTGGCATGGCAACAGGGAAAAAAAGGAATCAAGCAAGCCTGACACTCCTTGCCAGGAGCAGCAGACTGACTCTCATTTTTGTGAGATATTATGGTACCTACCTCCTCTCCACTAAAGTTTAAACCTGTGCCCAGTGGGTGTGGAAGGGCTGATGATCAGCCTGTGTGCTGGTAGGACTTGCTCCCGTCAGACAGACCTGGGGATGCCTCGTCCTGGGCTTTCCTTAGCCTGGGCTGGAAAGTGCATCAACCAAACACCTGAGCTTCCACAATGGAAAAACGGGAGGAAAGGATTTGCAAAGTGCAGGGCTGAGCGGGTTAATGACAACACCTCCATACACAGGGCAAGGGACCTAGAAGTGGGGCCAGCAATGCCCACCAGCATGTCCCATGCCAGCACCTAAGAACTTTCTGCTTTCCTTTCAAGGAAAAGGTTTTCTTCTTGGAGAAGAAGATGCCATTTCAGCTGTGCCTGAAACAAGAGTAGCTGTGTGCCTGCAAAACAAGGCTCTGTTGTTTAGTAATGAACCTTCTTCCAATCTTCCTGCCCTCAGATCAAAACTGGAATGAAAGATTATATGCTGGCACAGTCCCCAGCAATACCACCTTCCAGCTGTAATTACAGAGACCTCTGCTCAGTGCCAATTATGATGCCGTCTTGGTGATGGAGACCATGATAGACCCTTTAAACACAACAGGATTGAGCCTTCGAGGCGCCCCATCTCTACCTCTCTGAAGGGGCAGAGCTGGGGCCAACCCAGAAGGCAGAAGACTGTGGGGACATACCACATAGTCCTGCACAGTGCTGGGCCACCTATTCATGGCTCTGTGCAGACCTCCTGGTTGACCTCGGGTAGCTCTCTCCATCCTTGTACCATTTCTCCTGGCTTTTACAAATACTGTCTACATTATGTAATTCATAAATGCACAAGCTGTCTCCTACCACACACTTTAAAAACTGAAAAGGACTCCAGAAGAACAGGCCACAAACTAGAGTGTATCTTCTGGGCATAACTGCCCCACCAGTCACTCAGCTAATGCCACTGCTGGATGGTCAAGATCTGACCAACAGAAACAGGAAAGTCTGCATTTAAAGTCCTCATTAGAATAGGTACTTAAACATGGATGATGGGGAGGGAAGGCAGAGGCAAACATAAAAAGCAGAGACAAGGCAAAAAATGAAACTCCCAGAATGCATTCCATATTTGACAGGTTCAGCAGCAATAACTCTCCTGGCTACAGCAGTCCTCCAAGAAGGGCTGCAGATGTTTCCAAAAGTCAACTTTGACAAACAGAGCTTAGGGCATACAGTCTAAACTATGGTGTGACTGGAACATATTATGGAAGATGCTTCATCCATATCCCAGCCTTGTTCCTTGCTGCATCTCCAAGGTTACCGATTACGTTTTCTGGGAGCACTGACGGCACCAAGTGAGCGCTGGTTGCCAAGCCAACACAGGCGTTCTGCTCCCGCTTCTTAAGGAAGCACAACTAGTTTTGCAATGCTTGTATTGTAGCAAGAAAACACCTAAGTGAATTGAAACACCAACAGGGAGCCCAAAGCAAATGGCTGGTTGATGCCTTCTCTTGGGCAACACTGATGTGGTACGATGCAGCAGTTGGCTCTAATGGTGTTACTGCACCTGGTTTTCAAAAGCAAATCTGAACCACACATTCCCAGAAGAGCTTAGGGATAAAAGAGACAGATAGTTGATGTTCTCTATGTGTCTGACTTCCAGCCATGGGAACCAACAGCACCTGCACACCAGGTTATCTCATCCTTCTCCCTTCCAGGCAGTAGTTTCTGCATTCTGCTCACAACTGTGCTAGACCCTCCAGCTCCTACCAATACAATGACTGATTTCTGAAGCCCCAAGATGAGGTGGGAAGGCAGAGCCAGCCCCTCAGAGAGGTTGTGACTGGGCAAAAACCAATGTCTTACTGTTTTGACTGATAGGGCCAGCCACAGAAAAACCCACAGACACTAGTCTATATAGTAGTTATTGAATATTTTACAGTCAGGGAGAAGTTAGCTGTAGGTAGGGAATGTAAAAAGACAGAATTTCTGTTACTTCATTCCTGGTCCTCTGCAGAACAACTGAGAAGGATCTTTATAGCAAGGTTAACAGAGAATGGTAAAAACCCCACATTTTCTACAAGTACCCCAGAGTGGGCTGTCCCCACCTATACTGTCTTCAGCAACATAATTTGAATATGTCTATATGTCCCAGAAAATGACACTTGTACTACACTTAACACAGAGAAAAACAGTTTCAGACACCTGGTATGTTCGCCTGTATCTAAATTGGCAGAGATGATGGTGTACAGTAATTACTGTCACATTTCCTGGGCAAAGGGAGTGAGATCAAAATGCCTAATTAACAGCTTCTTTCCCATGGGAGCCATCAATGACATGTTAAGATACCTTCTTCCAGCTCTGTAAAACAAATAACAGAAATAGGACAAACTCAGCAGTCACATTCAGCTCTGAATGTCATTGGTTTTACATCCTTCTGTGCTTTTTGTCTGCATTGCTTAATGGTCCCCATGTCTGACATGCTGCTTGCTGAAAATGCACATTCGACAACAAGACTGGGAGTCTCCTTTGGGAAACAGGCATTGAGGGCTAATTGACGTGGGGGCTTACTAACTCCAGAAGGACTTGGGCAGCAGCAGGACAGCCAGTGCAAACAGCCAAATGAAAACTCTGACAAAAGCAGTCCTGTTGTAAAGAAAGACCAAAAAGGCCTCCATACAAAGCAGGTCTGTTTATATGTCTACTGCCAGTGACATCACACCACTTGTATGGTAAGAGAGAGAGAAAGGAAAGGAGATCAAATGAGATGTCACTAGAGGAGGGAATAAGCCATTAGCACACCACAGAACCAGGCTATGACTCTCAGTGCATTTCAGCCTGGAGAGGCTGTTGCATTTAGTGACCCTAACCAGGGTGCTGCCATTCTGCTCCATTGCAGCTCCAGGCCTAGTCCAGAGGGGCTGAGGGCCCTCAGTGCACACAACTAAGAACCATGGTGATTTTCTAGCAGTGCAGTGCTGATGAGGGCTATGAACAAGATTCTCTTTACCTGAAGATAAGGCAAAGCTATGGAAGACAATGGGATACAGACTGTTTCCTTGACACACAGCAGAAGGCTGAAACAAGCACAGTTCCTGCCTTCAACACCTTTTTTTTTTTATTGCATAGCTATCCTAAAGGGACTCTGCTCAAGCACTACTTGCTACGACAGGGCAATCTTTCAGAGTAGATAGCCAGAGGAATAAGTCTGTTCCAGATGCCCATTTAGTCCAGCTGAACAAAGCCTGAAACAAAGGGCTAAATTAGGATAAATTACATTCCAAGTTGTAATGTGGTTTGTCCCTCCCTAGTCTTCTCTTGAGTTGTTTCCGGCTGTCTGAACCCCCTCCTTTCAGGGGTAGTAGTATCTACCCTCATACAAAAGCTGGTTTGTCTCTGGACAAGCAGATAAAATTGGATCTCTTTCTATTGCCCTTAGTTTAACTTACAATTTTCCTTCTTTCCCTGTATCTTCCCACCCCTGCTTTGCTCCCTCAGAGCCTCCATCTCACCAGTTTGCCTGCTGCTAAGTCTGTTCCCCCACATTCCTCAGCCCCTTACTCCTCCCTCAGCTCAATACTGCCATTTCTTCATTCCTCTTCAAAGGTCTAGAGCTCCCTCTTTCTGGTTCACTTACAGACTAACACACACCAGTATCTGCATTCCTCCAGCCACCACAAATTCCATGGACTACCTGTCATCCACCTTCCTTGTGACTCCAGAGCCAAAAGTGCCCAGCCTGCAGTCCGATTGCTGTGCCATGTCAGGGAACCCTTTGCATCCTACACCGTTTGGGTTCCCTGCCAGTTAACAAAGGGCTACATTTTGTCACTCTGGTATGACATGTTACTGTCCTCAGCATTGTCTGACACCAGGACACAGACACTATCCTGAGGCTCTGGTAATAGGATTTCAGGAAATGCTTTCTCTTCATCTGTCAAAAAAATAATTCATCAAATAACAGTGTGGGTAATCCAAGCCCCAATTACAAACCTGAATTTGACATATAATGAAGAAAGCACTTTATCAGTTGAGTTACTGTATATAAAGACATATTGTAGAAGATGCTTCACAATGTTCACCACTATCATCCCCAATTATATAAACTTCACTGGTTAGTTACTACATTACTGAAAAAATAGATGCATTTTAAGTGTAAAAAGCCAAACCTTTGTAGCTTGATGTTCTTGCAATTCAAATAAAATGGATTATGTTGAATTGCTGGTTCCCAGAGAATGCTGCAGTGCATCTGTACTCCTCCTCACAGCTCCCTCCCAGTTAGATGACCATAACTTCCCAGTGAGCTAAGAAAAGGCTGCCACTCTCATGTTTCACTGCAAGTCAGACACATCCTATGCTCTACCATGGGGTCCAATCCAAAGCTTTCCTTGACAGCCCACTTCAGAGCGAGTTTCTCAGGATTACATTATCACATCCCTTTGTATCATTTAATCCCTTACACATTTCATGTGACAGGAAAATGTTTGGCTTGACAAAACCTACAGATCTCATTCTCCACTCTTACCAGCTCCCATGGTCCTCATCAAAGATGCTCTGTGTGTGCAAGTGAGAAGGGACATGGACAGGCACGAAGCAGGGAGAACACATTGAAACCCGGTGGTCTCAGGCTGTGGCATGCTGCAGACTGCACCAAAGGAAAAGTGCCTTCAGGAGCACCAGAACAGTGTGGGATTTGGGTCTGGCAGAAGCACAGGGCTCAGCTGGTCTGCCAGGGGTAGCCCAAGTACTTATACGAATTTATACCCACAAAACACATAAAAAAAGAAATAGGTGCTTTATCACCCACACTTGCATCACACCCCTAATAGCTTCCTGTGGGCTATGCTAAAAAACCTGGCCTATTCTCTTGCACATATCTGCCTTTGATTTGGGTGGCTGCTGGATCAGGCCCTGAGGCTGCCCTGTCTACAGCTGTGTGCACCCTCCCACATTCCTATCGGTCCATTTGAAAGGAGGGCATTGATGTGTCTCCATAATGCAGCCATTGCCAGCACAAGACAGATCAATCAAAGGCAATACAACAGCCAGATTCAGAGGACTCTAAAAATTGAGGTCAGACTCAGTAACTCTTTAGACAGATGCTGAGAGAGAGAGAGAGAGAGAGAGAGAGAGAGAGAGACAAAGGCACATTTTAACTGTGCAAAACTAAAAATGTCACTTGTAGTGATGGATTGGATGCATTTTGGGAAGAACTGTTACTTCCTCCCCCATTACCAAGGGATTACCATCCCTTGCTTCTGCATAAGTGTTGGCATGATGAGCCTTTGTCGCGGTGGCCTTATCCTAACTTTTCCCTTAACACATAGCCCTCTGATTTTACAGCACAAGCCCTGAAAATGGGCGAATGGGCGTCCTGCTGCTTTGCTGTGCCTTGAAGGGTCTATTGCCCTGCTACAGAACACTTCTTCCTAGGAGTGGGCCATTTTTGTGGCTAAATCCCAGCTCCTGGGTCAGTCAGATGCAGCAGCCCTTCCTTAGGCAATCCACCTCAAAATGCATCAGGCATTGGGCGATGCACAGCTGCCTGGGAAATCCCTGTTTAAGCTGGTGCTCTGCTGCGCATGAGCCGGTTGTTGCAGTTGCTGGGGATTTACAGACTCCAACATGAAGGCTGAGAAGCTGAAGATTTTCCTAGGCTACAGTGCTGGACTTGTACCAGAGAAAATAAAATCCCTGTAAATCTACTCAAACCCACAGATTGGCTTAATTGTCTCCATCAATCTTGGCTTCCTGTGCATTTTCTGCTCAGATGTTTGGAGTCAGTAAGCTACTACAAATGATTAAATGATTCAGAACATTGACAGTTATGTGTATCAGAGTGGTATTTTAAAACCCTAACTGATGCAGCACCACATTGAAGTTACAATTTGCAAGCAGACAAATGCAGCAAAGATGACTAAATTTTGTTGTGAATAACAATCCTGATTTCAAGATCAAACTCTGAATTGAACACCAAAAATCTAGAAGTGCTGCCTCACAATGCATTAAGCACACCCAGCTAAGAAAGTACTAGTAGGAAGTGGTAATACACACTCTGGTCCCTTTCTATCACTACAGTAAGCTGCCAACTGGTTTCTCCTTCAAAAAGAGAAAAAATATTGAAAAACACATATCTTAAGTATCCTAGGATGATTTACGTTGCATTAAGTAAATGTGGGCTTAGCCAGTATGTGAGTGTGCAGTGCACAAGTTTCCACAGAGCTAGGAATTCAGGCATGAAGGCAAGCAGTTCTACGGACTTTTCCAGCTCTCAAGGATAAAGATGTCATGAGATAAGCTATATTAAGACTCCCAAACAAAAGCTGTACATATCAACAGTAAGTCTCCACACCAGAGATCTTACAGTCTGAACAGACAGTGAGAGAGAAAACATCAGGGAAGGAAGAAATAAGGCCACAGAGTGGTGACTGATGCAAACTTCACCCAGATCAAGAGTAATCTTGTTCCCTCAGCAAATCTGTGTGTCCAGCACTACTGCATGCCCTAGAATATGCTTCATTTTGTCTTGCTCTGCTTTTAACCACTTGCCTCGAAAAGCCACATGAAAAGGCCTGCTGATGGCCAACAGTGGTTTCCTTCCTCCTGTCACCCATCAATTGAATTTTCAGATCTCTCTCTGACCAGCACTCAGATCCTGAGCTTAAGAGAGCCTGAGAAAACCATTTCTCTCCTCCCTAAGGATAGGAAATTCCTCTTCATCCTGTAAAGTTATCCCCAATTTTCCGTGTGTACGGGGAAGCTTGTCCAACACAGAGTGACAAATCTGTGGCAAAGATGAGAAACGCACTCAGCCACTGCTAAGAACTACAGCATCTCACCTCTCCTACTTATTTGCTGTCTAAACATAGTATAAAGCTGGGTTACAGCAAAGAGACAAGACCTCTTTGTCATCTCCCCAGTCATCAACACTGCATTCACCTGAATGTTCACACATGATTTCTTTTACCTTAGCCAAAATTTGAAAGCAAATCTGCAAGAAGACTTAAAATATAAACACATTTACTTTTAGCAGAGATCTCAATTTCCATCACAATTGCTTGTGAAATGACTGTACGGTCCAGGAACCTTAAAATTCTCCAGCTGCTGAGAAATTATGGATAGCATCTCCAAATGCTGTCAACAGCCATAAAAAACATTACTAGAAAGATCCCTTTAGCATGCATGAACAGATGCATCAAGGGCAGTTGTGTCTATACAGGAGAAATTCTTCTTGCACTGCGCTTTTGGGGTTTGGAGTGGGAACTCTGCACAAAGATAATTAGCATTTACTTCTAAAACAGGGAACTTGCTTTGCATGTTGCATTTTGACACAGTCACACTCTTCTTTTTTTTTCTGCAAATAACAAGCTGAATTCTAAAAACCTTACATAGTTTACAAATAGACAAAATCCCAGAGAGCATCCAGCAAAATATGGCTAGGCAAGAACAAATAAATGCTGACACTGAACTGTGGTGTTCCCAGTCAGAATGAGCCATACATTATTTTTCCAAATAGTATGTGGTTTCAAGAAGGCGTTGTTACTTGTCAGCAGTAACAGGAGAATCCATCTTTCTTGTACACACAACCGCACAAGCCATCCATGAACAACAGTTGGGCAGTTAACTACTCCCTCATAGCCCAGAGGACCTGAGCAGCTGCTCTGCACCAGTCTGTTATCACATCCCTTGACAGGGATCCCCCATCCCATTTACAAAGATGACTAAGGCATGGTTATGCCTTTCCTGAAGCCTTCTCAGAGCACTGCCCAGAATCCTGAGTATGTACACCTATGTAAGCCTGGGTGAAGATGTAGCTCTTGCAGGGAAAAGCTAGTGCCCTTCTAAAGCACATACACCCTCCTGTCAGCTCCCCCATGCCCCATGGCATGCTTGACTCCACCTAACAGTTCCACTTGGAGAAATACCTAGGGGTCTGCAGAGCCCTTCGTTCTGCAGGAGGGCATTGAGATGCATTACCTGCAGTTTCCTTGTTCCCTGATGACAACTCTCCGTTGATCCCATTCTCTTTGGTCTGAGCATATGTCCCTGGCTGCTCATGGCTGCCCAGCCTCAGCTCCTCATCCTCTTGGTATGAAAATCCATTGGCACTTCTGACCAGTCCAGCACTTGCACCACCCTGATCCTTAATTTCAGGCGAATGTGGGTGTGAAGAAGCCTCCGTTAGCTGACCTGAAGTCCAGTGTGGTGCCTTGGCTTCGTCTTTCCTATCCTCTGCCATGGCTCCTTGCCTTCACCGCTTTGCCTGTAATGACATGAGCAGGAGAGATCAGTTCCAAATGGGTGACCATGTCCCTGACTGTCAGCACAAGCACGACACCAGCAGTGTTGCTGGTAAATTCATGTCTGGCAGAGAAAATATCTCTGTATGTTTGTCCTAGCTGTGAGTGAACTGATTTAAACCCAAAATAAACCACCTGAAGTAAAAATTATGGGTCAAGTCATCCCTGACTTTCACGTCTTGCAATTATTAGCACCATTTTCTTGACAGCTGCCCATTCATTAATCTGATTTTAACTCAATAATTACAGTTAAAATATAAACCCAATTTACAAGAAGTGACTCTGCCATCACAGAGCTATGACACCTTCCCAGAGCAATTAAAGAAGAATGCCACAACTGCTACAAGTGAAGCTGTTGCTGCAGTTGCACCAAGGGGGTGCTTGTCAGGCACAGAAGCACAACATGATGTGGTCTCTCCAGGACATGCAATGTGCTGCTTGTTGTGACAGAAGCCAGGTCTGGGAATATGCACTGGGTTCCCAAACACCCATGCTGTTTGATCCTAGTTAAATCCCCTCATGCATGTTTTCAGGGGGTCCTGTTTCATCCTGGACTGTCGGGACAGACACGAGAGTTTTCTGGAGTCAGTTCTTAGAGCATGAAGTTTATTATTAAAGTTTATGGGTGTGAGAGACCTGCCAGGGGCTGCCAGATGCAGCCCAGAGCAGGTCAGAGGAGAGAGAGAGAAAGAGAGAGAGAGAGAGAGAGAGAGGGAGAGAGAGAGAGAGAGACAGGGAGAGAGAGGGGAGGGCAGAGAGCAGAGAGCAAAGAGAATGCAGAGAATCAAGAGGACTTGGTTGCTGTTTACAATACAATTAATCATCTTCTGTGTTGAATATTCTGATTTTCCTTAACCAATCTAGAACAAGCTACACATTTACATACAGCCTATAAGAATCATCGCATTACCATATGGAGTTATATTTCAAAACCTAAAAACTGCTTTTTTGGACCCTCTGCCAAGTAGGCAGGGTCTGCTCTGACCCTTGGACCTTCTTGCAAGCAGAGGGTATTGTTTCATCAAGAAGAGATTACCTCCAGTCGGCCATGCCATTGTCTTCTAGTTGTTCAGTAACTGGGGCTTAATATCTCAAAGACTGTCGTCATTTCAATCTCGCTCATAGCTTCTATGTTCTTGGCATCTTTTGCTAAGTGATCATATTTATAAGGCTTTCCTATTTCACCTTCCCCAACACCCTCACTTGCTGTTATATGAACATTCACACACATTCCCTTTTGTCCAAAACAGTCCATGGGGAACAGTTTGCTTTTCACACAAGGATTTGCATTCTCATTTGACTATCAGAATTTGTACAGAAATAAAACTAATCATTATGTGCTACTTCACACATACTTCACTCCTGTTAGTTGGCTCTGTCCTGGTTTGAAAGACAGGTGTCCGTCAAGGAAGGCAAGAACCTCCCATGAAATGGAAAATGCAATCCCCCTTCCCTCCAAATTATTATAAATTTGAAATGAAGGGGTTTTCAGGCAAAGATGTGAGGNTCCCAGGGCTTCTCCCGCAGAAGGAAGACAGCCAGAAATGCAGAGGCTCAGCGTTGAGTTGTCCTCACCATCACAGCAGCAGTCTCTCTCCGTGCCAAACGCTGCGAGTGCCCCAGCCCGCCGAGGTGTGCCCCCGCCCCCCAGGTGCCAGAGTGTAACCTCCCTGGTCCTTTCCCTTTGTTTTCTTAAGTACCCAGCTATTTGTTCCCCAGCAACACACGGGGGGGGGGGGGGGGAATTCCTCATTCCTCAAGGGAAAAGAAAAGAACAGAAAAGGAAAACTTTCAAACCCCAACAGCTCTCATTTGACCAAGCCAAGTAAAGAAGCCACAGCATAAGCCATAGCACTTGGCTATTCCTCACAGATAAATGCAGCAGTAGCTCCTCAATATGTAAACCTAGGAAGGCAATGGATCATAATCATGTTTTGATGACAAGGTAGCCTCTGGAGAGGAGAAGGTGACCTGCCCTGATTTAGCTACTTCAAAGTGAAAACCAGCGGGCCTTTTCCAAAAGCACTCACCACCTCTTTTTTTCCCCGGAAGAAAAAAAAAACAAACATAAAAGCAGTGAGCTGAATGCAGTCAGACAGCCACACATCACAGAGGCTGAGCAGTCTAGAAAAGGCAGCACAATCTGGATAGTGCATGCATTCTGCAAACATTTAACAAAAAACAAACCAGAAAAAGAAACTAGTTTTTATAATGTGAGGTCAGTTTGAAGAAAACCTCTAAACATGAGAAAAGGCTATTGTTATTTGCCAGATAGTAATTAATAATTGATAATTTGACCTCTTTCTGATCAGATAATATAATTTAATAATAACAGCTTTCAGAGCTACTTCAGATTTTTAAAAAATCATGGTGAATCGCAAAATTAGATTTCATCCACAATGCATTACTCAAACTGGAGTTCCATACCAAAAGGGATTAAAAACTCTTTTGCCTCACGGTGAAATCATGTTGTTTTAGAAAGTGTTATGCCTGCTCTTACCCTGATCCAACATCATTCCCTGGAGGTAACTAACTGCATAAAGACTGAAAGAGCAGGTGAAACTTTTGCAGTCCAGGTTTTCCTTTGAGCTGTAATGACAATGATGGGCTGAGCAGTATCACATGCCTCAGTCAACCACAAGTAAGAAAGGAGTAAAGATGTTCCATATCCCTTTTCTTTCCCCACCTCCTTTACCCTGATGGGAGACTCAACAGGAAGACATTCTGCATGTATAGACAGAGCTTTAAAGCAGCATCTCACATCATACCAGGAGAGTTGATGGTGTCATTACAAAGATCAGCTCAAGATGGGCAAACACCCCCTCCTACAAACAAAAAAAAAAATGTACCTCTGCCTCTAGATCTGTTTACTGCATGATAGTAGAGAATGTTTTCTGATCAGAGCCTTTCCAAAACGTCTCCCTTTTTACAGAAATGAGCAGCACACACCCAAAGCCACCAACATTTAGGATCTGAGGACAGAAAAAATCCTGTTCTGGGGAAAAAAGGGAGACAATTCTCATTTATCTGCTTGAGGAAGCTCAGGAAAAAAGCAGAAAAAAAACCACAAAAAACAACCAAAGAAAAAGCCAAAGCCCTAACTCAAGGCTTCCCTCCGCCCCCAATTGTGCTTTCAAGCTGAGAGTGAGCATCAGGAGCAGCATGAACCTTCCCACCAGCTTCACCAGTTCAGCCCTTGGGTTACCCATGAGAGGAGCCCAGAGCCTCAGCAGGACAGGGAGGGTTATGAAAAAGCCAGGTGTGGGGAATGTGGCTCTGAAAATCACTGGGACAAATTCAGTGGTTATATTCCACCACTGCAGTTTAGTAGCTATTATCCCTTAAGTGTCCTCCCTGGTTCCAGGCAGACACTCCCTGCTTCACTTGAAGCTCTTGAGGAAGGATATTCACATCCTCACAATGGACTGTGTCACAGAAGTCCCCAGTGAAAATAACAGAAGTGCTTTTATCTTTAAAAATAAATACAGTGGGCAGACTTCAATGTGAACTGTGTATATCTGGAGGCAGCATTTATCTCAGTATTTCTAAAAGATGATTACAGAGTAAAGCATGGATGAATTCATTCTTGCCTCTCTGTTATTCATCAAGTGCTCTCAGAGTTTATAACGGTAGAAGAGACACAGAGAGGCACAAAATGCATCTTTGTACTCAGAAATTTAGCAATGACTATCTGCTGTGTGCTGGGATTCATCCACAGCTTGGGTTAAAATCCAGAATACACAGGCGTACTTTGCACCATCAAGTGAGTTGTTTTTCTGTCATTTCATTAGCATACAATGGAATTAATCAGGTAATGTAAATTGACACAGAAATACCAAGAGTGGTCAAATAATACAGCCAAATTTAAATAGTGATAGCTATGTAGCAAGAAAATACCTGTAATAGTTTGGACAACCTAGGGAAACACTATACTTCAGGAAAGAAAAAAGTTACTCTTTTTACCATGAGTTTCTTATTCTTTGCAGAAGCTGCAATGAAGACTTCAAAAAAAACCAGATAAGAAGGCACAGCCAGTCCTCTAAAATTTCATGTTGCTTTAGTTAAAATTGATTTGGATCTTTGAAGCCTTTCTTTGCTAACCATTACAACAGACCTGCTTTATCAGGGAATACACAGCAGCAGTCTTACAGCATGTCTCACTCTTTGTCTAAGGTTAACGGTAGTGAGGGGGTAACCGAGGCAGGTGCTTGACAACAGCAGAAAGAGCAGTGGAGCTCACAAGACAGTACCATCCTTGGCTGCACCAATCTGCCAGCACAGCCCCTTACTCCAAAGCCATTCTGGCCCACACCATGCCCACAAGCTACAGGGTAGGCTGTGTTAGCGACAGAGCACAGGACTGTGGTAACACTTCTCCCTCAGGATGTTCCTCACCTTGAAGTCTGATCAAAGTCACCAAAGCAAATCACTTTATAGGACTGGTGTGGGAAATGTCCCCTCCTTCCAGTGGGATCAAGTAGGTGCTGTTGAGCACCACAGACCACATCAGTGATACTGACCCATGCCTGTGGGCCATGTGCAGCCCTCCCAAAAAGGCTTTCCTTGTCATGAGTGACATGAAGGACGCTACTGAAGCCACTGCTTGTCTGGCAACATCATGCTCCACTGGCAGCAGCAGTGATGCAGCAGTGAAGAGATAACAGATCTTAAATTCCTGCCCTTGCAACTCAGGCAGTGCACTGAGGCAACACATTAGGGAACTGGACATCTTGTCTTCTGAACTAATAACCATAGGAGAAATGATGAGAAAAATGAACCCTCCCAGCTTTTTCTGCCATTTGGGAACTGTACAGAGACAGAAAATACTTAAAATTAAACACAGAGGGACAAATCTCACAGGGGATATGTGGTCTGACATTGCAGTTACCTCCTCCTTTTGCAGGCACTCTACACATATTTATTAATTAATATGCTCTTTCATGTGACACCAGCCCCCGCTACCATGGCTGGAACCAAGCCTGAATGCTCTGAAGTCCATGCACAGCAAATCACCCACAGTAATACAGCATGAGGCCATGATACGCAAAACCCAAGATAATGCTGGCTTAAATTTCCTGTCATGCTAGCTGTCCAGCCTTTGCATATAAACAGGTGAATTTTCCACAAATGTCTTACTTTTTAAGACAACAGAACTAGGCCAATACTGAAGACTTTTGCAAATAGCCTGCCTTCCTGCTTCAAGCCATTTTTTTTACCCGCTCTTGTATCCATGAGCCCATTCAGAGTGAAGTTAGGGTATTTAATTTCAGGGAAGCTAATTCACCAACTAAGAGAAACAGGCAACTGATTACACGGAGGAAGTGCTAAAATTCTAGTTCAAGCAAGAATTATCACTAGAGGTTCCTGAGGGGAGAGACAACACATTCCTCAAAAAAGAAAAACAAAGCAGGGGGTATGGCCAGATTCTAAGTACAGTGGGAAAGAGAGGGGATGTGCCCACTGTATTGTTCCAGGACCAAATTCTGCTTCCCAGAGGGCAATTTAGCTCAGATGCCCCAGAGCACTGACTCAGTTGCCCTGAGTAACAGCTGTGTCCAAGTCCAGAGCCAGGAGAAGGGAGGGGATTATTCCATGGATGCAGGCTAGGGTGCACTGATATGGTTAATGACCTCAGGTGTCCAGGGCTTCCAAAACTCCTCAACGAGACTGCATAGAAGAGATTTTCTGAAGAAATTTAAGAAATTCAGAGAATTTCTTTCAGAGAAAAGAAATTAATGAGGTGACATTTTTAATTTTTTGAAGAAAGAAGGGCACCAAGAATTAAACAAGAAATTAAGACATCTTCAAAACAAGCTACACTATACATAAATAGGGTGCAATTGAACTTACACTGGTAAATAACACAACAAAAGAAATTTCATGACCATGCACCAACTGTCCAATGGGGATGATGAATCTGAATATTAAATACTAGGTACAGTGATTTAAAAGGTCCCAATGGAATTTGCCAGTAAATTTAACTTACTAACAACTTACATCTAGAAGAGTCAAGGAGAGCAGGTAAGTATCAGGAGGCCGGAATAGAAACAAGAGGCAATTTAGTGGAAATTTAGATGGACAAGTTCCAATAACCTCCTGTCACCATCCAAAAGCTCAGGCTGTGGTATGTAGTACACAAACCCTACCAATGCTGTTGTCTTCTTCATGGACTCCGCACACATTCACAAAACAAGAAGGCAAATTTTTGATGCCATTTCACTACTGCATTTCAGCTAACACACATCTCTCAAATTAATGTGATTATTTTCAGATGTGAGTGGTGTGTTTCACTTAGCTCAAACAGAATGACAGAACACAGCAAGGACAGAAGAAAGAAGGATAGAAGAAAGAACAGAATGACAGCAAGGATAGAAGAAGTCTCATTGTGTCTGATGGGGACCACGTCAGCTTCCTAAGAGGAATACACGGTCATGATCCAGAAACCACGAAACAATTAACCAAAGTTACACTTTGATGCGAAGTGCTGTAATTGCAGTAATATGGAATATTATTAGAGAGAATTACACATTCTCTCCATGGGAGCCACTTTACCTCTCTAGCCCAATAAACGATTATCAAATTTCTGATATTTTATAACAAATATGATTTATTTCTTCCTTGTCCACTGCTTGAGTTATTAGCTTTCAGCTAGATCTCTCTTTCTTGACAATAGAAGCAAGACCATCCCCTTAAGCAACACCCTGCATCCCTTCAAAATGCAGGCAGTGTTCGTTTCCTTGCACTTGTACTAGCATTTGGGTTTTAAAGGCTTTTCCATTTCCACACTGCAAACAGTTAGTCAACAGCCACATATGCTTTGTAGACAATCCTTTTGATTGTACCTTGGATCATGAAATGGATGAAAAATAACGGATGGCACCTGGACCAGAAGCTGAACAAAGGAGGCTTACTGTGGGAAGATGAAGAAAATGAACCACAGTCTGCATCCCTGCCAGAGTCATGAATGAGGGATGGCTGCAGCCTCAAAAGCAGTGGATCAGACCTGTAGCACCAGCACAGCAGAGACAAGTCCTCTGATCCTTCTTGCACAGTGTCCAGGCCTGTGACAGCAGAGATTTAAACCCCTCTCAGTTTCCAGCAGTTGAGCTGGACACCAGCAGAGCCAGGCAGGTGGGAAGAGTGGGTCATCCTGCTGCAGAAATTGGCCAGCCCCTAAAGAAAGCAGAACGCTTTCACTTGGAGAAATGTTTATCCGACCAAGCCCTGCTTGGTCAGGTGGTGAACCCAGGTGCTGTACAGGAGGGATGAGATGCAGTATGTTGCATTTCCACTGGTAGGAAGCACGTCTGTCCCAAAGCAGAAAACAGGCACAGGTACAAGAATGAGCCATTCACTTGTTACTCCTTCCTCCCTTGGGAAGGTGGTTCATTTCTCTGGGCTGCAGAAAAGCACTTCAGCTGACTCCTCTTGGATGCTCCCCTCTGAGACATTCTTGCCCAGCTTGGAGGGCTGCCCTCACTCCCATGCTTAGAGACCATATATTAACTTGCTCAAACTGCAGAAATGTAAAACTGAGTGCCCTTCCCTCTTGAAATGGTGACATCATGGTACTAGCAGCTTATGACTGAAAAAAAACCTCAATAAAAAAATCTACCGCAGAGCTCACTTCTAGATAAAAAGAATCTCTGTACATACCTTCTTGCTTCAACACCAACCCTTTCAAACAAACCCCCACACTCCTATCATAATTGCTTCCTGCAGGATACAGGAAAGGCATTTTAGCTGGTGAAGGAGATGGTCACCATAACAACAGCACCATGACAACTACAAGTGATACCTGAAACATGAAATACAGCAAGAACTTATTACCAATAAATTTGATTCGCAGTAAGGATGGGAAAAGCGCCAAAGAAGCCACAGCAGTTAGTGCAGGTGCCAACTCAAAGAAACACAAATGTCCCTGGATTAAAGTGTGTACAGTTCTGCACATCTTAAGATGAGGCACCATGACAGCCTTGTCTTCTGGTCAGGAAACAGAGAAGGCACTTTCTTCTCAATCCTGTCTGAGATCTCTCCTGCCTTAAGGGAACTGGAGGGACTGAAGGATGGAAGGAGTGCTTCTAGGAAGCCAGGAAGCTTCCTGGCAGCTCCCAGATTTCTCAGTGGAGCTTTTTGTTTCCGTGAGACTCATTGAAACAAGGCCTAAACAAGGACAGGGTTCCTCTCAGGGGAGTGTCTCAGACTCAGACATGCTGCAGTGATTTTTCCACCAAGCACAATTTCAAATGGGCACCGTGCACTTCAGAGAAGGCATTACAGGTGGCAGGTTTGTCTGAAACAGGAGACTCCACAGCCCTTAGCCAGCAGCCATCTAAACAACCTGTGCCAAGGCTCTGACTTCAATTCTGGCAGAGAAAAAGATTCACCAACATTTGTAGCTACATCAGCTTCAGCTTCTTCACCCCCAGTGCAGAAGGCTCATTAAAACCCACCATAAACAAACAGCACTAGCTCCAAGGGCCATGGCAGATGAAGTCATTTGGGGTACGATCAGACGGGGAAACATTCAAGGATGCGGCCCTCTTAGGGCTTTTCAGAGAGAATTCAGCTCACTGGTTTGCTACACATGATTGCTCAGAGTGCGTACACCAAACAGAGGGTCCTTTCCCAACAGAAATACTTTGTCACCCTCTGCACAGCTTTTGTCTTCTAACTCCCTTGTTCTTTAAAACACTGCAATAATCTAACTGGCAATTAAACCTTTCTTCATGCTACACTACAGAGATTTTCAGCTCTATACTGAAAACTTAATGAAATAAACACTTAAAAACTCAGTCCTTATTTGTAATTTTACAGTGTTTTTCTTACCAAAGTAATTATAATAATATTTGCCCCACTTATTACAAACAATTCCTCAAAAAGCTAAGAGGAACAGAGGAAACCTTTAATTTATGGAGGTGATTTTGAAGGCAAAACATGATTCAGATTGCAACCAAGAAATCTGACTCCAAAAGAAGAAATTTTTATTTTTGTATTTCCCTCTTACCACAGCCACTTCAAACCTCAGTAAGAAGGCAATTGAAGATCCATGACAACACCACAGCTGAACTGGAGGATGGGCTGTATAAGACATATAAGAGTAAGCTATATAAGAGTACTCAAAATACTACTTAAAGAGGAAAATTCTTCATCGGTCAGTGAAGAAGTATATAACGTGATATAGCCATTGCAGGCTCGGGAAAATGAGGCAGAACTACTAGAAATACTCACAAAGACACAACACTAAATCCCCACATTCCACAAGTTTGGCCAGCTAAACCTTGGCTGGCTAATGAAAATGAACATTGAATGCTTGATTCGCCTCCCCACTGCCATTTCCATTGTAACTTTCAGTGCTTATAAACACCTGAGACAAGGCCATCATCTGGAGTGAAAATCTTAAAGGTTTGTTTTCCCCACACTGACCTTGCTAAGACACATCGATTTGATGTTGCATCTCTTCTCTCAAGAGATTTCAGGATTGATGACAGCTCCCATTAGGCAGTGAGTAATTAATTAATTATGCTAATATATTACTTGCATATTCTTCACATAGGACAGGTCTTTGCTCTTGCCAACTGCAAGGGAGCTGCTCTTCATGTAGGTGAGGAAAACTGGACCATTCAGCAGATATGCTGCAAACTTGTCTGCTAGGCAAAAACACACACAACAAAATCTTATTTATCCAGAAGAAGCACTTTAACTACACCGGCATGTCTTTGCCCTCCCTGCTTACATAACTTATTGACACAACCCTTACTTCTGATTTCACCAAGATCTCATTAAGCACGACACATTTACACATGATATTAACTTTATTCAGTGAGCTATATTAAAAAAAATAAATGCTGCCTCTGTAAATGTGCCTGCATATTTTGATTTTTCAAAGATCTTCATACCTTTGAAAACTAATTCTACCCCTACTAATTCTACAACACAGTCTTTGAAAAAACCCAGATGCTATCTTTGGGAACATCATTACGTCAGCAACTACAAATGGTAAAACATATGTTCTGGGCTAATTTCTGGCAGATTTTTCCCTCCAAATACAAGCAGGAGAACTGGCCTACAGTAGAATTCTGAAACACAGCTCTCTTCACGCTCTCCAAAGCCATGTACCCAAAACGAGATCCAGGGATGGAGTTCCTGATCCAGCCGTCATCCTAACTTAATTCTGTTCTTCTATATGCTGAATTAAAGGGACATGGTCAATTGTTCTATAACTGAACAAGCAGCATAAAGGTGATGGTGCTAAAATGAAGTATGAAGGTGGTAACAGGAAAGGATCTTCAAGGCCATGTGCTGCTCCAGTTTGTTTGGGTAAAAATTCTTGCTCATGTGAAAGAGGTTTCCTCCCCAAGTCAATGGGTGCAGATTATTCTTTTGCTCAGAGTGTTTTGAACTTCACTTCCTAGCATTCAGACATACCAGGCAATCATGCCAAGCATACAGTAAAGTTAAAGCATTGCACTGTCTACCAGAGACATAGTTTATTCATGCTGAACAAGAGCATCAGGCAGAAGAAAGCTGATGCCCAGGTCCCTCCACCCAGACTCACTTAAGTGGCTTTGATTCTCAGTTTCATAGCCAGAAAACCTTAGAGGGCCCAGGAACCCATTATAGCCAACAGGAGTCAAAGCTTTTAGCTGTGGCACAAAGCTTCTAACTGTAAGTAAATAAATAGAAATAAGGAGACAAAGCATTGGAAAACTGATCAGGAAGGAGGTTATTCACAAATTCAGCTTGTTTCTATATTTACAGCAAACTTGGCATGGATTAGCTACTGCTAGAATTTTCTTTCCTAGGGAATGCCTGAGTAGTGACTGTTGTACTGCAAAACCTTGGTCAGAAGTGGTAGGATTATTTTATCCCTTCATACTATTTTCTAAGTAATGATGTTACAAATAAAGGACTTCTTTTAAATTAAATAGACCCTTATAATTGTATGACTCAAAAATATGCTGTCCACCCACACTCAGCCACCCACTTGCATGACCCATGACTGTATACCCTGGCAAATAAAATAATCTCTCCCTATCTCAAAATGAGAATACACAGCTTCTGTGTTCTAAATCTAATCTTCTGTGCTCTAAATGCTCTAGACAGTAAAATCACAATATTTGGGGTATAGTTTTATCATGTGGTAGGTTTACCTTTCCAAATCCTTACTCAACCAACCTACAAAGGAAAATAAAGCAGGCAGTCATTCTCTAGCCTGTTCAGGCAGAGAGACAAGAGGCCAGGGAGGACAGAGACAGTAATAAAGAAACTTGGAGCCACAGGAGGTAATTTTGCAGCTCTTACTTTCAGAGGAAGTTTTTCCTTCAAAAGTGTTTCAATTAAGCTCTTGGAATGTGCACTGAAAGTGAAATAGGAGTATATATGCCCCAGCCTGTACTTTAACTACGGACATCTTTTAAAAGTTTAATTTTTAACTCCTTGGGTTTTTCAACTTAGAAAATTAATGTATCTAAAGCATGAACAGGAACCAAGTCAATGAGTCAGCCTTTCTGAAATCGTAATTGCAGGTTTTGCTGTCACAGCAAAGACCTATTCCAGAGACTTGTTTCCTTCCTAAGCCCCCACGGGTGCATGCAACTACCTGATTCTTGCAACAGGCTGAGTTTAACCTTGTTCTGCTGCCACCCCTTTTCTTGCCACCCAGTGCCAGGGAGCTGATGAATGGGAAGTCAGTGGCATACTCCTGGATAAAATGAAGAGTGAATGAGTTTGTAGGAGGTACTGAGCAAGCTCAGGGCCTGAGTAGAGAAAGGTAAGAAAGTTGCATTGGATGAAGAAACAGGGTGCCAAGAAAGGCAAGATGTGACTGATGAAGACATTGACTGAGGAAAAGGCCTGAAAACCACCAAGCCATGGGGCAGTGTGTGTTGTTTTAATACAGACAGACAGACAGACAGACAGTGGGAAGGAGGAAAGCTAGGCTGATCTCCAATCAATCCACTCAGTCTAGACTTCTGGCATGAGCAGTGGCCAGCACAAGCTGTTCCACATGAAGAAGCAAGGAGCTCCACAGATCTTAAGCCAACACATGCATTTTTCCAATGCAGTCTCTACCAAGTGACACAGTTCGGGGGATTTCCATCAAACTAGGTGCCTACATGTCTGTGAGGATCCACATCATCACGCTTTTTCCAATGCTTAATACTACATACAGAAGGTATCCCAAAGGTGACTTTCTGGACAAGGAAAGTGGCCTATCTGTGTCCTCCCATGGACTGCAGTCAGAGGTTTTCACTAAAAGGCCAAGACACAAAAAGCACAATAGGTCATGCAGAGCACTGGTGGACACAGAATATTCACACATGTGCTCGAGGGTTTCTGATGTCTTTCTCAAAAGATTCATCTTGAATTTCTCTGTACATTTCCTTTTGCAAAGTTTGTCAGCAGCACTAATGCCAGTGTTTGTTTAGGATGCCTGAAAACATTAATTATTAATCACAAATAAAATAAAGTAGACATGGAAAAGGTACAGAGGACTTAACAAGGATGATAAAAGATCTGGAGAAGTTTCTGTGAAAGGAATGACTAGACATGTTAACTCTTCATCCTGGGAAAGAAGGGAATGGGATAAATGTTTACAAAAATGCACGCACATGTGCAGGGAGAAGAAAAGCAGAAAAGAGAAAACAAACAATCTTCTCTCCACAAAGAGCTAGAGTGCATCAAACAGAACTCACTGGTGACGGGCTCCCTGTAAATAAATACAGTGGTGATTCTTCCCACTGTATGGAATTACACTGTGGAGCAGGTGGTGCATGATGGAATTTCACATAGGTTCCAAAGCTGAATTTTCCTTTCATTATTTTTCCCATGGATTCTCAATCTGAGAGCCTTTTTGGGGAAAGCAATGTTTTTACCACATAAGTAATATGTAGCTCTAACGTGGATTAGAGGCTTTGTTTGCTATTTTAATATTGACTTTAAATTGACTTTTTTCCTGTCATTCATTTTTAAAGGCCATTAAGTGTGATTAAATGTCACATCCCCTCTCTGAGCATCACAATGATTAACAACTTCTAATAAAAATACACTGTATGATATAGACTATTGCTCTGCAAATGAAAAGCATCTATTGATCATGCAGGCTCTAGCAAATGAACAGCTTTGTTGGTCTGATAACTTTCTAACTGAAACACAACATTAAGCTCAGGCATGGGCTCTTCCATATCCCTCTGCTGATGCAGCAAAACAGGTTCTGCAGACCACATCTTGTTACTTGCATGGAGCTACATGAAGAAAGGGGGTGCTTATTTTCAACTTGTTCTGTGGAATCATCATGATCACCTCATGTTAAAAATCTAGAGGCAGCACTGAGGTAACTACAGTGACACTGAGGTAATTATAAGGTGGGGGACATCACCAGGAAGATCAGCTAAGAAAAGTGCTCTACAGTAGGGGTGCTGCTGAAGAGGAACAGCACATGAGCAACAAGGAAGACAAATGGCCTTTCTAGAAGGACCCTATTATGTATCCAGAGCCATCACTTGTAAAGAGGTCTGATGAGATAGTGTGTGTAACTGTTTTATAGCTGAGACGCTCAAAGTTCCAACAGTGTAAGCAAAGTCGTGTGTGTTTTCTTTTTCATGCAGGGGAAGTAGTTGGAAACACATGTCCCACCAATGATCTCAATTCTGACCCAGAGGGGCTGTCTCTGGTTGAAAAGATGATTCATTCACTTTGCTAGAAGGGCTGAATGAATAGGCAGTATTCAGGCTTCAGAACACTTACCACTTGGGATTCCCTCAAGATTTAGGTCTGACATGACTGGGTCAGTAACCATGCACTTTTGTTCCTAGCTCCTTGAACAGAAATGTCTCCTTGCATTCTTCAGTAGTTCCCACAAATCATGTTGATTTTTATGGCTTGCTAATTATTACTGCTAGACTTCTGCAGGTCTTCACAATGAAAAATAGCGCATTTCTGAAAGCTCAGGGCATAAAACTTACAGAATAAATCACTATTATCAGGCAGCAACAAAATCCAGTTTGAATATACACATCTGAGTAGTGCTTAACTTTATTTGCTTAGGAATGGAAAGTTTTATTCTGCTTTTGTTGACAGAGCATACTAAAAAATGCCAATAATGCAAAAGGAGCAAAACAAATAACTGTCACAAATTGGACTTTGTCTAGAGGTGTGTCAACATCTATCACACATACAAAGCTATCTGAAATGCCATTAAGGTTGCACAGTTACCTCAGGAGCTGTGAAAGAAAAGGGGGATGACTGCATAATCCTAACTGGGTGTCCTGCTGCACATGTAGCCTACTGCCTAGTTCAAGAAACATATTTTATTCTTTCCATTCCCTCTGTCCAGGTTATTCCAGTGCCTACTGCACCAGGTGCCCAGCTGTTGCCCCATGGGCTTCAGTCCCTCACCCAGGGCCTGTTTATGTTTGCTGTCCAGTCTGCAGCATTCACCACTGCAGACTTTGCAAGTGTTATCCTTTCCACACCAATGTCCACTTCCAGGTCCTCTCCTGCAGGTTTCATCCCAAGCAGCAGTTTCCTCATTCCTGTTCCTTTATTAACTTCCAGTTTTCTTTCCTGGACTTCTCTCCCATTCAGCCCCTCTCTACCAACGTGCCTCTATTTCACTGCTTTCCCATCCTCACCTTTCCCCACACATCTTTTATCAGAGCTCTCTTTTGCCCTTCACTCCCTTCTTCCACAAGTTATTGGCCATGTTTTCAAACTTTGGTTTTCTCTGATTTTTAAAGCACATACTTTCCTCTCCTCTTCCAAAGATGATAAGCAAAGGAGAGGGAGCTAGTTCTTTTTTTTTCCCCCACTCACAGTGATATGACATGACATATATCAGGCTGGTCAAGCTCAGGGAGGTTGGAAGCAGCAGAGGCCATTTTCTCTTGACAGCAAATGTTGAAAAGATATGTTATCCCCTCCTCAACATCGAGGTCATTAAAGAACTTCACAGACAAGTTTTAACATGAGTTATAACAGCAAACCTAGATTCCTCAATACAGGCCAGGAAGGCAGCTTTGCTCCAGGAAAGGGCAGTTTGGGCCAAAACATGTGCATAAGAGAGCAATACGAGCCTGACTGCCAGAGAGGAAAATTGCAACCTAAGCTACAAAAGGTTTAGCAAAGTGGTAATAGAAACAGGGTCTAATAATGGAAAGTAGTAAGCCACCTCAGCTGGCGGCCTCACCTGCAACACCCTGATCAGAAAACATGTGAGGGAATGTGCATGTTATGCTCAGAGATGCATGAGCAGATAGGATTGCCATATCCATAGGGATGGCAAGCTGTGCACTGACTTTACTGCAGGCCAGAGTCTGATTGTGTGATTTGAAGCATAATGTGTAAAGCAACCTGCAAAGACTTTTCTGAAGAGGCAGAAAACCCTTCTTTGTATCCCCTGAAAGAAAGTACAGGTTCAGTCACGGAAAAGCTAAGAACTCCCAGCAAAGGTATCCCAAAGGCTTTCCTATATACTCTTCATCAGCAGAGTGCTGCCTGCCACTCAGATCTGGGCTCCATTCCTGTCCAAACTCCTGGTGCTGCTGGAATGTCTCTGGGGAAGAGTCAACTTGAATTCTAGAAGTGCAGAGGGAATGGTTTTGGACTCTCTGGGCCCCTCTTACCTAGAGTAATGCAGTGTTCATGTTTCCTGTTGTGGATTCCATAATCTCTGGTCTTTTCCTCTGGCGCTACCACTACAAAGTGTCTGAGCCACAGCTGTCCTCCCCAGGCAGGTCCTGACCATTGAAAGGGACACAACATGCCAAGGCCTCCCTCTAACCTCTCAGCAAGCCAGTGCTGAGTAACATACAGCAAGATACTTGCCTCAGACCCAGTCTCAAAGGTGCAAAATGACCTGAATTTATGCAGCCTGAGCCCTGATACAAAGTTTGTCCTGGACAGTGTCCAGGCTCTAGCACAAAAAGTCATATTGAGGTTGCTAACAGATGCCATTCAGAACAGCAGGACACCATGTTCTGAAGTCCAGAGACCTCCTCACCTCCAAAAATGATCAGAAGCAATAAACCACCATTGCTTTCTCTGCATCTAGACTTGTACCATGTAAAACACCACTCCCCCCCCCCGCCCCCAATTCAAAACTGTGAGAATGCACACATGAATAAACGGGCAGTAAATTCAGTAAGATACAAACTAACTGCACCTGTGCCAATATGTCCCTCTTCAGTCTCACTCCTCTTAACCTCTCTCTGGGCACACAGAAAGATGTGCCTCAGCATGCAGCCCATGTCCAGCCTCACACCCATCTCTGAAACACCCCTGTGGCCATGAAAACGCAAATGAAGACACAGGTTCAGAGACTTCCTAATCAATTCACAGACTGTCATAGTCCCCTCCCACCCCACACTTGATGTCTGGACTTTATTAGGCTGATGTGGCATTTGGAGGCCTTTTTACAGGGTAGAATATTGAAGTATTTTCCAGCATCATTGGGTACCCTACATACGCACTGTCAAAACCAAAGAAATTATGAAAACCCCTTTTTTTTTGACCGACTACTTGCACATTATAAAAATAATTACTATGCTGCTGTTCTTTTAGCTGTTTCCAGTTTGAAACACTTTACATGTGTGGGGCTGCAGCAGAAACTAGAATAATGAAATCCTAAAAGCTCCTTTTCCTGAAGCACTGCTAGGATCAAACCCCACTGTGTGCGTGCCAATTGGCAAAGATTTTCAGAGAGGATTTACTCTGGTGCTTTGTCAGTGTTCCTCTGTGAATATTTAAAAAGTCAGGAGATTTTTCTTGAAGCAAATTTTTGCAGTCAAGACATTTCAATTTTCTTCAAATTTCTAATCAGTTCAGCAGGCTTTACTTGTGAAGTGCATATTGTCAACATCAGAGTAATAAAGACTACAATACCCACTTTATTATATCTGACATAAAGCCTATGATCAGTGAAAAAAATTTACTATTTAAAAAATAGGGTTGATATTTCAGACATCAACCATTCAAATGATATGCTACTTTGAAGAATGCAGTGCACTTCACTTTGTTGTACAGCTTCCAAGGAACATTGCTCATAACCACCTGCAGCTTCTGAAATGCAGGTGGTATTCTTCCTTTAACCACAGCAAGGAACTACTAAGGCATGCTTTTAAATAGAAGGTTTCTATCAATACTAAATGAACACAAAGGTGACAGAAAGTTACTGTATAATCAGTTCTCTCCATATAGTTGATATTTCATTGCATGCTTTCATTGCATGCACATGCTTTGTTCCCTAGCATGAAACATAACACGGCTGTATTTTCTTTGGCTCTTGACCTTTTACTGCTTTTTCTACTGATTTACTTGTTCAAAACCCCAGGAGGCTTTAATGTGAAAGATTTCCAAAGACAACAGGAAGATTTATGAACACTGTCCAAAGCTCTCCTTATCACGCCAGAACAATCTTCTGCAGCCAGAAAGGTGCAGAAAGAGCTCACATTAGGGACGATCAGTGCAGCATTCATAGTCTTCTGCTCAAATTCCCACACTAGTTCTCAGTCTATGGTATAAAAAACAGCCAGGGAAAATACTCTAAAGACATGGTACAAGAACACTTCTCACTCCACCTCTTCTTCAAAACCTAGATAAAAAAATTCATTGCAATTTAACTCCCAACATTCATTTTTCAATTTCAGCAACAGCCAAACAAGACACACAATCATAAAAACAGGGACAGCAGCAAAGCCCAGTGCTGTAGCCTTGGTATTGAATATACATTAAGGCCCCTAACATTCCCATCTCTGCAAATCATTGTGAAGTGTTAATGCAAAGCCAAATTATGTATAAAAGGACAGTACTGGACTTCTATGCAATAAAATGAATAGCCAGTCCTTTGGTGGGAAGAAGTCTAAGCACTCAACATGTTCTGAGCAGGAGGAAGAGTGGAGCAGTCCAGCCTTGCTGCAAAACAGATCAATTGGAAAGCCAAGGAGGAAAAGGAGAGCTTTCTTCTCCATAGCCAAGATGTCTCTATCCCTTCCCAACCCCTAAGTGCAGCATTCTGTCTTACTGGCAATCCTGGTGTTTCTGAAAATCCTACTTTCAACACTTTTCTGAAGGTGTGCGCTTGGTCCTACCAACAGAGCCAGGCATGTCTATGCTGGGGAATCACCAACAGGCATCTGCAATCCCTGACACACAGCTCCTGTGGCAAGGCTGTAATTCTTCTGCAAGTATGCTACACAAGGATATTTCGGGTGTTACACTGTTAAATCCTTCAATTCTTCACCATTCGTGTCCTGTAAGCAGGCTGTAGTAACAAAAGAAAAAAAAAACCAAACCAAAAAAAACCCCAAAACCAAACCAAACCAAAAAACTCCCCACCAAACCAAAACAAACAACCCCCCAAAAAAGCAACAACCACAAAAAACCTACCAAACAAACAAAAAAACCCAACCTCCCCCCAACAATCCCCAAAAAACCAAAACCACCACACCACACCAGACAAAATGGAATTTCCTGTATTTAAGAGCTGGAAATATCCAGTACATTTTCTCATTGTAAATCAAGTTTTTTTTTTTCCTCAGCAGCTAAGAGTGAGCCGTATCTTAAATTTTCAAACACCCCCACAGGATTACTGACGTGCATTACCTTGGTCACTGACTATTTGCAGGACTGCAAATACATGGCACTATAAAATTATTGGGTGCAATACAGCATCAAACACAACTGAACATATTTACATCATACGTGGCAAAGCACTAGACATAACCGACTTCCATGAGTTAGCATGTTTTAGGCATGTATTCAAGATCAATTCATTAACAGAAGATGAGGCATTCAAATCAGATCCTTCATGATTTCATTTTAACCCCTTCTTGCTGTTTTTCTCTGTATCTTTTCCTACATGCAGAAATACATGATAACTCCACACAGAATTCCACAGTTTCTCAAGCATTTTCATCTGTGTTTTGATGGGGGCTCATGTTTGCAATAATGAATCAAAACATCAGTCAATAAAACTGCCTCCCCCAGGAATTACAAACATGGCATAACTGTGATGCTGGAATACATCTAAAAGAACGACATAGCAACATAAGGAGTACATTACACATTACTTTAACTACACCCTCTTTACAAAAAGGGCAACAAAAGAACCTGGTAAAAAGATGATGAATGTTTTCTGCATTTAGCAACACCTGCTTCCATTTTACTTCCCTTGTCATCTCTGCACCAGAAACCCTTAAATAACCAGCATCTCTGCAGTTGTATTGATTTGAACACCCACCTCAAGTACATACAGAAAGAAGCCTAATTTTGTAGGCTTTGATGCTTTTAAATTATGTTTGCTACCATGAGAACTCGATTAAAATGCCACCCATAAGCTTTCAGAACAGGGGTAAAAACAACAACAAACAAAACAAATCGACTTTTAATCCGTGGTAGTACACTTGCTGCATTGCAGCATTCTCACAAGCTCCCCAGCCTTCTGCAGTAAGAGGCAGCAGAGACACCCAGAGAGATATATTTTGCTGAATAGTTTATTCTGGAAAAAATTTAGCTGACAGTTTGGTTGTTGTCCAATACTTTCATACAGTATTCCATTCAAGGAAGATAAAGCACACATACATGTTCTGCACCATTATACAAGGTTTGATTTGAAAACCAGACAATTAATTACATGTATGTTAAATGTGAGGGCAACTCTGACAGCCAGCCAGGACAGAAAGGCTTTTTGTTAATAGCTGAGATAAATCAAAGCTATGAAACACTCTGCTTTCCCCTTCACCTTACCAATTTATTAGCTTTATAAAATTATGCTGATTTTTATGTATATATACTTCTAGAAACTTGAGTGATAGCACTGTATCTTCTACAGTGTTTTTGGTTTTGTTTTGTTTTTGTTTTGGTTTGGTTGCCTGTTTTTTTGGGGCTTTTTTGGTTTTGGTTTTATTTTTAATTTACAGTCTTATGTTCAGATTAATGGACATGGATGTGGCATTCCTGCAGTCTGACTAGGAACCAGAGTTTGCACCCGAAGCCTTCAGCCATGTCAAATCAGATAATCAGACTATGGCTGAAACAAAGCCAGTAATAAATCACACCAAGCAGCTTGGTCAGCAGTGTATGTGTTAAATGCCACAACTGATGCAGACTGTAGGAATGGCCTGCAGGCAGTGGTGGGCAAGAAAGGGGGAAGAGTTTCACACCCCTGATCAGAACAACTTACTAGTCACTTACTCAAAAGGAGTCATGTCACAGAGCTCTTAAAAGACATATATACTCCTCCACAGCAGTGAAATGATTGCTATTGTAATTTAGAGACCAGCCAGACTGTATCTCATTGACAGGGAGAACAGAGTTAATCTCCCCATGAAAGATCAGTCACCCTCTACACAACACTGTCCATACTAGAGTATTAGGCATCCCTTAGACTTTAAAAGCAGCAGTTCCAAGAGGAAAAATCTATCAGCCAGAGAGAGATGGCATGAACTGAATTATGCCAGAAACCCTGGATATCACCTTCTCAAAAGGCAAATGTAAAACCCTGGATATCACCTTCTCAAAAGGCAAATGTAAACTGAGTTGAAACAAGGGGGATAAAACAGACTTTTGATACAGCTTCAGTGGAGCAGGCAGGTCTCCCAGTTCTTCACTTGCATCTTTACACAACATTAATGGTTGGTCTCCCCATTTTGAATGTTATGTGTAATGTGTGCACTTGCAGCTGTACTTTCACTGTCATGAGTTAAGCATCACAGATGATAAAGGGTTCCATCAGAGGAGGGAACAAATCCATTCACCAGCAGCAGGAGAAACCCTAAAAGATGGAGATGTCCTATCTGAATCGCACAGGCTGCATGGGGAAATTATACCACCTAGGCTGGGGGAGGCACAAACATCTTCCAGTGACACCAGAGGCTCTCAGCCATGCAAAAAAAATAAAAGTGTATTTGCTCAAAATTAGAACATCACACACGGAGAGTGTCATAACCTCTACTTGGCAAGATCCTAGAGGACATTTTGTTAGATCACCGTCAGTCATATTTTGGGGAAGAATTCTAAGGAGCATCTATCACAATAATTTCATTGAGGTCAACTACCTTGACTTACCTCACCTCCAAATCTGTACCCACTGACTGCATGGAGCTCCCATGACAACCCCTTCCTGCTCCTGGCACATGTACAGAACCAACTTCCATGGGTTGTACACCACACAGGCAAAACATGAGCAAAGCTTGACCCTATATACTCAGAAGACCATGGGCACATCATACCAGAGGATGAGACATGGTTGCAAAGAGATATGAGAAGAGGGCTGAGCTGGTACACATAGAACAATCAGAATGACATTAGCCATGGCTGAGCTCTGGGAAACCTGCTTTCATGCTGATGACCCACAAAACAGTGTCTGTGCCAGTTTAGGCCAACAGGACCAGCTCAGACTACCGCTTGGCTCACTGGCATAATTTTCTATTGTTTTTCCTCCTTTCCTTCTCTCTTTCTTTCTTCTAATTGCAGTGACTCTGGGATCATGCCCCCCATAGAGTTACAAACAGAAGAAGAATAATGCTCATCCAAACCACCCACTGACAAAAAAACACTGCGTTTAAGAAAAAGCCTGACTTATCCTTCATAGGCATGGATTTACCAGGAGATTAGTATACATCAGAAACTTTAAATAAAGATATTTCCCTCTTACTATCTACAGACTGCTGAGACCATGATCGTCTCACCTCTTCTATGGTTAATTTATTATTTTCTGGTAATTTGTCTTCTTCCATTAGGCATTACCTGCATAGAATTTGCTAGAGTTCACCAAGGGATGAAGAATTTCATGCACCACACAGGCAAAACATGGTAGTACCTTCAAAAGGTAACTTCATGGAAGTACCTTCAAAATTATTTCACTCAAAAAGATGTTTTCTTCCTCCTACAGTTGTGGTCTAATACAGATATTCCTACAATCACAAGGATTTTTAGACAGGCAGAGCAGTTTTATGGTTGAGGCACTGAGATCCAAGATTAGAATTAGTCTAGTCCTCTGCTGCTCACCTGGCACTATTACCTTGAACTTAAAAATAAGCAAGCCCATGCCTCAGTTCTCCCAGCTGTATATATTACGATATAATATTACGTGTAATATATTACGTGTAATATATTACGATATTTACACAGTGTGTAACTTGCCTATTTATGCTGCAAACCTTTCAGGGCAAGGGCTGTCTCTTCCACATGGGCAAGGATGCTCTGGCTCCCAACCAAACCCTTTGGATCCAGATTTCAGAAAGTTTTGTTCAAGGAAGGATATTTATCAGACACAGCATCTGTCTGAAGGCAGCATGACAAATCTGAAGCCACAAAAAGGAGACTCAAAAGGAAGGACTACAACACTGACCACTGAAACCAGACCCTGAGAGTTCTCCAGAGCACATGGGGGAAACAGAGGGATCTGGGGCATCGTGTGACTGCTTGACAGCTCTGAGGGCAAAGGCTGCTCTGACTGTCAAACAGCTCTGGCTGTCAAACAGCTCCAATCCCTGGGTGCTTCAAAGATCAGCTCAGGCCTCCAGTGCTGCTGAAAGGGACCTCGATCCCTTAAAACTTCTCAATCATCAGCCAGGACTACCAAGAATAGCCACAGTTTAAAATTTGAATGTGAAGTCTCTGATGAAGGTTGCAGCCTACAAACTACATTAAGGAGTCCCTGCTGTTGTTTATTATCATAAAAACAAACAAAAATGCAGATTTTTATTTCAATTCCATAGGGCTGCTGGCCTGACAACTGGGTTGTCTCTAAATGACTTCTTTCACAGATACTCCACAGCACTTCCTACATCTTTCCTCCAGAAATCTATATAAAGCTTGCTGCATTTCTTCTTCTGATGGATGCTCATGTCTAAAAATACTTGTACAAAGAACTGTCTTTGGTGGGAATTAAAAATGTGACACAATATAGTGCCATAATTCATGTAAGAAAACATAAATCACAAGGTATGCATCAAGTCACTGATACCAAACTGTCTCCACATATACATAACACATCCTTCAGATTTCTCCCTGACGTTAAACCAAGTATTGTAAACTGTCTGCTTGATTCTGTTCATCACCTTAGCTGAAGATACGTGAACATGCAAGCAACCCACAAATTCCCTAATTTTCTTATACTATATGTGCTCCTGTTTCCTGTCTCTGCCTGTCTGCTGTGTCTATCCACACTTGTAATTGTCAATCACACTGGCCAATTTCTACCATGCTTGACAGAAGATTCTAAGCTCTTACCTACCACTTTAGGAAATCCACAGATGGATGAGAGAGAGAGGATAAATGCCTCTACAAAGGAAAAAGAAAACAAGAAGAACTCAGACTATATTTCCCCTTTCTGGCAGAGCTTTCAGCAGATGTGGAGCTCACATGCAGCCACAGCATATACTCTCTCTGGCCAAATTAACTGTCTAAGCACAGACAGGTAAAGGATGAAACATGCTGGTTAACCTACAGAGAGAGAGAAGTCACTGCAGAGAGGACATAGAAAGTGGCTGAGAAAAAGCAAAGTAAATCAGGAGATCCTAAAGGTCCAAGGAGTAAATGGAGATAATTCAGTGAAGAATGAGGAAAAAAAAAGGAAGGTAAGGCAAATTGGGTATGCAAGGAATAATCAAATGCTGGGAATCTGAAAGAACACAGTAGAGTGTGTCAATCTTCCACAGGAGACCAAGAAGATGAGAAAACTACTGGTACATGGTACCACAGGAAGGGAATACAGGGGCTGGAGAGTTGGGGTAGAGATTGTATGTAGAGTAGTGATAAACATCACAAGCTCTAAGTAGAGAGCCAACACTGGATGCCATTAATAACAGCCATTATTTTAATTTAAAAAACAGTTCAGTTGGCAATACCATTTCTAGCACTGAGCTGAACTCAAACCAAGAGAAAGTCCTGACTTCAGGAATTTCAAAGTACAGATTTACTCTGGAAGGTCTAAATACATCTCAGACTTCAAGAGAAGGCACTTTCATGACTTTACCAAATCCTCCTCACTGAGGCCAGAAAGAAATAGGTTTTCTCATTTTTCCTTGGTGGTTTTATTGATAGCTGGAAGCCAGTTACCTAAACATTCAGAACCTAGGGGGAAAAAGGGGAAGCAGGGTGGTCGAATTCTGTTCAAAGGCCAACATTTACATTAGTTTTGAAAGGAGCTGAACTATTTTGTCCATTTCTGTTACTTGCTACAGTAAACAATATGCAGAAATAGAGCTGCATTACTAACTAGACTTTTGCTGTATTAGGAAAAACAACATTCCCAATGGAAAACGTACGGAAACAGCAGAGATAAACAAGAGGTGAAGCTGACCTCCTGTATTTTACAATTCACTATACAATGGATTTGAAATTGAACCCCCCCGCCCCCAAGTAAAATTGGATTTGATCCCTTGTAGGCTGCATATCCTATGAGGATGGTTTTCTATCTACAGCTTCCCAGCATGAATTATGGAGTCTCTAAGGTACTAATTACACTGGCAAATAAAGTCTCACCAGTGTGTGCTTTCTGGCTGCTTACAGCTCCATGTTCCTGTGGAGACTTGACTGTAAGCTCCTTGGGGTCTGGAACAACTCTGCTGCTCGAGCATCCAACACAACAGTGATCTAATCCAGACTTGGACACCTAGTTACTAATATTATGATAGCTACAGCAATGAATCATGCAGCATTAAGAAGAATCACAGCAAAAGCTGTTGTATATAATATCTAGTTCCCAAGCATGCCACCATTAATTAACCTTAGACTCAAAATCTGGTTGTGTCTAATTCTATTTGCAGCACAGAGTGGATGTTTTTATGATTTTTAGCAGCCAAACTGATGCAAGAGTAACTGTATAAAAAAGCAAGACATTTTTTCTAGCGTCAAAGAAGTTACACTGAAATAAGAATACCAGGGAGCTGTTATTAAGAGTATGCTGCAGGAAACCCAGAGACATCCAGGTATGGGCAACAATATGAATTAGTCATTGAAGCAGGACTACTGATCAAAGTAGCTTGCAATTTACCCCAGATATCCCACACAGACATGGCAAAAGGCAGAACAATCAGCAATCTTATAGTAACATCCTGAAGTCTTCTGATGTAAAATTCAAAGACGATTTGGAAAACAACAGAGACAAGCCATGTGAGTATCTCAATTTTCACATCAAGACCTCACTTGAACATTAATCACATGGTGTATTATACCCCCCTCTCTATGTAATTATTCCAGCTGTCCAAAATGTCATGGCTAGAGACTGGATTGAATTATAGCTTCCTGCTTCAGAAAGGACCAAAGTCCTAGAGGGATTAAAAATAAGAGAAAAAAAAGGACTCATCTTACGGATGACAACTACAGTATTTTTTGGTCATGATTATGGAAAATTTTCTTTTATCAGCTATGCTGGAAAAAACATTAGGATTCAAACATCTGTTCTTCTCTTAAGTGTCGTTCCTCAAAACAAACGAATCTGTGCCTCTGAAACTTCTCTCATGAAGAATGCTCACAGGACTCTCATTATTCCCACTACCTCTTTCAAAATCACATTTACTATCACAACTGCTTAACTACACTTAAATGAGGCTTAACTCTGAGTGTCAGGTTCCCTAGCACTGAATTTACAAGCTGTATTACTTAGGCACTTATGACTTGGATTACAAAGCCATTTACAGGTATTAAGTGGGGATGGGATCATTTTCCCCCCCAACCGTTTTGCAGGCAGCACTGACTTCCAGCTCCTCCCTCAGTGAGAGACACAAGTACATCCCTGTGTGCTGTGTCTTTGTCCTGACACAAGCCAGAACCAGATGTTTCACAGGAAAGTTCAGGAGAACATGGCAGGAGGACTAAGATGTTTTTAGACAACAGCAGGGTTTGGTGTGAAGACAAACAGGGAACATGTGGTCCATCAGACCACTGGAGGAGACAGGTGATACAAGGCCTTTCTAATCAGGCCCCCAGACCAGTCACACTTGACAGATAGTGCAGACATCAGAATGACACAGAGCTGCCCTGCAGTTCCTGTGAAAGTAAGGCTGACGTGCACCATTTGGCATGCACTTTTGAAAACTGAAACTAATTTTTACAAGTGTGAGCAGTTCCTTTTTCATATAGCCATAAAGCTATAATCCTTAGCAAGATGGTTAGTTTTCAAAAGGATATTCACAGCAAAAATTCAACTGCCTTTAGGAGAGATGAGCTTCTATTCCACAGTGTTGAGGTTTCTTTCCCTCCGCATTATCCAGGGGACAAAACTCACAGATGTGAGAATTCAGCATTAGTACACCGAACTGGTTCCTGAGCTACAGGAGGGATTATGCTGATGTGACTGCTAGAGATGCGGTGTTCACCAAAAAAAAAATGCAGCTCAGCAACTCACCTTCACTTGCTTAATTCTGCCCCTCTATAAAGTCACTTAAGTACTGCACAGAAATAGAAAATGTCTGTATTGCGGTTGGGTTCTGATCCTGACAAAGGCATCAAGCATAAGCTGCAACACACAGGACACTCCTACTTTCCTTCCTTATCAATCTCTTCCTTGAAATTAAACTCTTGTGGCTCATCACAACAGAGAGGAAAGGAAAGGAAAGATGACATTTTCTTCATCCTCTCCCCTCTGGTCTTTCTGGCCTATCTGTTGCATCCAAAGAGTTGGGAAGAGGCTTACTGAAAAGCTGCAGCAAGTCGGGTAACCTCTGTCAATTTCTGCCTGAATTGCCTTGCTTCTTGGCTGTAAACAAGTTTTAAGCATCTACTAGTGACTCAGTCTGCTACACAGGAGTATTACTAACACCACCACTGTCATGATGATTTGATGGTGACAAAGGACATTCTGTTTCCTTCCCACTTCTTTCAAAACGTAGCAAATTCTACCTTTGATAGTTCACAGATACAAGTAACAGAATGTTCAAAACAGCTTGTGTTCAAAACAGGTGTTTGCAAATGAATTGAGGTGCAGATAATGGCTATTAAGACAATCAGAAGAAAGGAGGGAAGAGAAGTTGATTACAAAATTGATGACAGTCCTCCTTTTGAAGAAGGAAAGGTAGATTGATGCTAAGTGATAAAAACAAAGGACGGAATGGCTGGTTTGGTACAAGGACATCTTGTAAGTTTCACTTGGAAGCTAAAGGTTTCTTGGAAGTGAGATTGTAGGACAGGCTATCATTGGTAGGAGACTATTTTTAAGAGGAAGGCTGATGAAGGAGGAATGCATGCCACACTGACTGTTACAGTAAGTGTGCCAAGAGCCTCCTCCATCCCCATGTCAGAACCACCCAGGTGGGGATGCCTCACTGCAGCCCTCCCAATGCCAAGTAGGAGACACTCAAGCCAACTGCATGGGAAGAGAGAAGACAACACCAATAACGCCACTAAGCTCCACCTTGCAAACCTTCCCTGGGGTTACAACAATCACTGCAGAAAAAAAAAAACCCAAAGTAACCAAAATGAAAAAGGAGAACATCTCTAGAATTTTTGACTCTTAAGAAATCAAGTCAACATTTCTTTTGCAGCTATTACAAGAAACCCTTCTAGTGAGTATCAATTCATATCCCTTTTCTAAAAACTGTTCTAATCATTCCTCACTGACACCTTTCTGTTTAATGTTAACTTTCAATCACTGATGAGGGAAATTTCTAACCCTAAAATACAAGCTATGGTGTACTTATGCTCTGTACAAAATTCATCTAAGATGAGCCCGTATCCAAAGAGGTTCCAGCCCAGTCAAACAAAGTATCAATACACAAATGTTCTCCCTTAGTACACTGCATGTTCACCTCGACCTCCTACTGCCCTCGAGGCTCTGTTCCAGATGGCTGCTGCCAAGCTGCAACCCCATCTACATGCCTCTCCTTCTGAGCATTAGTAGGTTCACCATAGAAAACGAAGTTCAAACAATGCTTATACTCAAAAGGTTACTCAAAATTACCTGTAATCTCAGTGTGACAGAGCCTTTGGAGGGTGTTAAGAGTTCCCTTCTCCTGCTTAGAAACAGCCCCAGATGAGCACATGGTCTTGGTACCTTCCTGTTTTGAGGTGCCTTAAGAAAGACAGCTCACACAGAAAAATGCTCGTGTCAGAAGGAGATGTAGAGTTTGTTCACAATGCACAGGGAATTACAGGGCCCAGTGACCAGCACGAAGAGTCATTGCAGGTGTCCCAGAAGCATCAGAAGCAAAACCACAGTATCGGAGAATGCTGCAACTCTTCCAAAGCTGAACCCTCAGTTCCAAATGCTGGAAACAGGCTGTACTGTTATCCTAGCTCAGAGAACATGAGCTTTATCACCCATTCCTGACGCCCTCTGTGCCACCTTCCTGATTCTCTTACTTCTCCTCCCCATCCAGCAGCTCAGCCTTGGGGGATGCTCTTGCACAGGGGGCAACACATCTCCTTTTCCTGAGCCCCCATCTCCTTTATCACAACTTTCCCTGTCACACACCTGTGGTACATTATTTCCACTGCTAATTCTCACTGTTACTTTTAGTCACCCAGAGACAAAGGACACAGGAGAGACAGCAATGCTCACAAGATCTTATAACTGTATCTTATCTCCTAATCACTGATGTAGCAATCCTGTGAAGAAAATTCCAATTCTGATGTATGATTGTTTCTCTCTCTTTTCATTTCAGACTTGCCAACTTCTTAAACTGTCTGTGGCATCTCAGCAGCATCAAGAGGCTATGGGGCACTCCATGGATAGACTCTTTTATTTCAAGAGCAGTACTTTAGGTCTGTCAGTTAAGGGTGGGATCTGCAAAGACAATTTAAGCTTTGCACAGCAGACAACTGAGAACTTACTTTATCGCTAGTGGAATATTATCAATAGTGAAATGGCAACTGCAATAAAACTGTCTGTTACTTTAAGTCTTACAGGCTAATTTAATCCTTCATTTAGTACTTGCACTGCTGCAAGGGTATTCTGAGGCCGTGGGAAAATTCCTGAAGCATGCAGGATCCCTGCTTATGGTGCCCCTCATGCCTGGCAGAGGCTGGCAGGAGCCTGCAGGGTGCTGGACATGCTGGCTGCCTCCAGGAGCAAATGGGAGCCTGATGGGAACAGATGCCAGGGCTGTGGTGCTCCTGCCCTTCCACAGTTTAAGGCCCAGAAAGGCGAATGGCTCCTTCCCAAACTGCTGTGCTGCCTGTGCTGTGCTTTCCAGGAGGAGGAGTAGTACTGAAATTCTGTGAAACAAGAGGCATCTCAACCCTCAGGCACACCATATGACTCAGTGCCAGGAAAGGCTGGCATGTACACACTTTATGTGCCTCCATAGCTCATGTCAGGCCTGTTCTGCCGTGGCTTGTGGGAGAGAAAAGTTCAAATATGGAAAGTCAACTGCCTTGTACTTGTGTGTCTGCTTTTTACAGCCTACAAATGCAGAGAGACAAATCTGAGTCTCTGTTTCAATTTCCTTCAAATTCATAAATCCAGGAGATACTGCACACAGAAGTAAACCTGGGGTTGGTTGGGAAATTAATAGATTTATGGGTTTATAATAGCTCAAGTCCAAAACCAGCCATGTACCCAACACATACACACACTAGTGCATTATGTGCATGTCCATACAAATCTGAGACCATACACTATTACCTTTTTTCATCCTAGTAGTATGAGGTTGCCTTCTTTTAAACCTGTGTTTGATCCTTTCATTTTTTCATTAAGTATCCTGGCAGCCTCAGAAGCATGGCACTGACTGCCAGGATATTCAAGGAGAATATAGGAGACTGATTCTGATCACTGTTCAAGTATGATCTCACAGAAGAAATGTGTTCTAAACTGCCATAATCCAGCAACTTCCTTTTTATTAGTAACAAGGAAGAGTATTTTTACAAGCTGAATAAAATTTCCATGCTCATGTATGTGTTCCTGCTAGTCTTCAAAGGATGCAGAGTCTGAACCTCCTCTAGCTTGTTGGGCTGAGAGGACACCCAGGGAAGGGGACCAACATCCTATTATGCCTTACATGGGCTTCTACAGGCATCTCCTGCACAGGCATCTGTGCTCACTGAAACCCTTGTTTTGCTTGTGATGCAAGGCCAGAGCAAACACATCACTTCTCCCCAAAATAACGTCAGTATTTCCTCCTGCCCTGCCCAAGTTATACCTGCAGAAGCTTAGGCACTTTGCCACCCTGCTCACAGTGCATTTCTTCCTTATGCTTCAGATTCAGTTTTTCAATCAAACTCTGTTCCTATTTTCTGGAGTTCAGTATTCTGTCTTTAGCATTTTAAACTCATGCTTGTGAGAACAGCAACTATGTTCACTTGAAAATCATATTGAAATGAATACATGTGCATACAGATATACTGACAAAACAAGTATCTGCTCATCTATATGACAGAGGCACCACAGGTTCTCTCTAACACTTGTTTTTATCCTTCTGGGAGAGGAGTCTCCTGAATGTTTTCTCTTTCCCAAAGAGGAAAAAAAGTGCATTTCTCTGATCCAACCCAATCATTTTTGATTCTGGAGACCTGGAAGCATTGTGCTTGTGATTACTCTGCCAAATCATTCTCATCTTTTCTGTGATACCACTCAGTGCAGGTGCAGGACATGACAAACCAGAGCAGCATGGAGGAACACTGTCACCTCTCTCAGATGCTCTGCCTTTGTATCACCACCATCTTAGGCCATTTCCACCCACAGCTGTAAGCAGGTTCTTGCTAAGCCAAAAACAAGACAGCTGCTTTGACAATGTGATACTGTGGCTCCCATCAGATGCAGGAGGCTTTTTAAAAATAAAACTACTTAAAATACTCTCATTTTTTAAAAATAGGAGTATTGCAAAAACAGGAAGTAGCCCCAGAAAAATTAAGTGTTCCAGGAGCTAAAGAAGTTTTATCAAGACTTGTTAGTTTGTCGAAGCAGCCTCCTTGTTAAACTATGCTAATGAATTAAAAGGTCATACCTGGGTAGGCAGATTATAGGATGCTGCGTCTGGTTGTTGAACAAGGGAAACACTCTGTTCCTATAAAGAAATAGAAAAATATGCTCACTATGTAGTCTCTATGCAGCAAATTTAGCATAAACGCAACACTGTAAGGACTATAAAATATCCCTACACATCTTATGTGTACACTTCTCTCCGAGCCTTTTTCTCTCAGTTTTATTTCCCAAGACCCATTAATTCAGATTCCCTGTTATGTCCAGCCTGCTTTGGGACCACCAAGGAGCTGCTTATTCCCTATGCCAGCCTTAAAAAAACACTGGCACTGGCTCCAAAAACTTGTCCATCAGGGAAGGCAGATGGAACACAGCACAATTCCAGCCAGACTCCCTCCACTGGGAGACCTGTCAGACCTGCTATATACAGAGTCTCTACTGCAGGGCAATCCCAAGCAGGAACGAGGGAAGTGGTTTCTAAGATACACAGAAAGGAATGGAAGAAGAGCAAGAGTCCCTCAATGACTTCCCCATATGACAATTCAAAACAGCTGATGATACCAAGGCAGGGAACTACTACAATTTCTGCTTTAAACTGTTTTTCTTGCCTAAGATGTAGCAGAGGGTCTTAAGTTTACCTGGGATAGGTAGCAAAGGTTACCACAGATATTACTGCTCTTTTTGTAACCCTCTTTAATCACAGAGAAATGCCTGGGCAGAAAATGTAGTTAGTTTGCTGAAATAACCTCCACATGCCCCACCATTCATCCCCTCCCCTTTCTCCAGGTCTTTGACCAGAGCACACTGGGGAAAACATTACAGGTGCAAGCAGCAGACAGACACCCAAGTGGCTCCAATCAGGGCAAAAGGGGTCTCTTTGCCACAGGTCCTTGAGTATCCCTCAAGTATTATGGGGCCAGCTAGTACCATCACCTAGATTTAAGGTTGCAGCCTCTCATGGCCAAGACACCTGTAACTTTTCTGACTTGAGCTGTTCAGAAATTAATTCCCTGTATAGGGTATTTGACTCAAGTTAATGTTTTTGTTTGGGAGTTCACTGTTTTAAAGCTTCAGCAAGAACAGGGCAGGCATTCCCAGGAACTAGAGTAGGGTACACATAACTAAACCAAATTAAAAAGAAGGATAGTATTAAGGTGATGACAAAATGTAAGATGTAAATATGAATTCTGGGAGAATTACAATGCAGACTCACAAAGAGAACTAACCTTAAGCTAGAGAGCAGTTCAGGCTTTTTTTATTTCCTGGACTGTCATCCTTTGTCACTGAATTAGTCACCTTGAATGTACGACATCACTGGCATGGGGTTGTGCTAACTACAGCTTTCCACCAGTTTGCCCAGTTAACATCCAACAAAAACAGAAAGATTTTGTTGCCCTGAAGTGAATTATTAAAATGTAGACATAGATCTAATATCGATATCCACCTGAGATGGACAAAGACTCTCTAACTTGTTAAGGTTAGAAGGTGTATGTTTATTTGAGTGCCGGAGAGCTGCAGGGATAGCTCCCAAATATACAGCTCCAGAGTCACAATGCAACACAAGACTTATTTATCTATAACAATAGTACATATTTAAAATACAGATACATAAGCGCCTCCCATTCCCCTCTTTGTATGGAAATTAGCAAAAAAACATTAAGCATGCGCAATTCTTACAATGGAATTTGGGTCGGTGGTCGTAAAATGGGTCTGAGGGTTGGTAATGAGGAAGTAATACTTGTCTTCCTCACTTTGACCTTTTTGCTTCTCGGGTTTTTGACAATACATTTGAGCTTGGAAAACTTCCAAAGTTCTCTTCCATTGCTTTTGAAAAGGTTGCAGCTGGATAGAATTTGTAACTGTCTAGGCTCTCCTTTGAATTTCTTTTTCTAAGATTATTAATTGCCCATTTTAGACACAGCTGAATATATATCAAATAATCAGAGCTTATCTTTCATTTAATCATTAATTTCTTTCCAGCTAAGTTCTATATCTGGTATTCTAGCTGATTTCAACAAAACTAACTTATATTTAAATCTACTACATTCAAGTGTCTAAAATAAAACCCCATGTTTCAGAAGGGGAAAGGTTTCAGATGGTTCTGAACGAAATGATGAATGAAAAGTGACTATTCCACCTTCCTGCAGAGGCTGTCAGCAGAGTGGACCATTCCCTTTAAAATAATAATTTAAAAATTAATAATAATAATAATAAATAATTAGTTACAGTAAATGACTTATGTGGAAATGAGGCTTCAGCCAGCACCAACTCTACCAACCCACAGGACAAAGATGAATGTTAAAATAAGCTAATTAAATTTGCTCTGGCTCAGCAGAAAGATCAATGTTCTTGACAGTCAAGTGTTCAGCATGCAGCATCCCAACAACCCTCTGATGTGTCACCACTGCAATGTAAGGCCACATAGTCAGAACTAGAGGAGGTAGAAAACCCCTCTTGGGAGGTGCAAGTGAAGGAGAGAGAGGAATTCAACAGGGACATTAACAGAAGGATGGAGACATCTGCTACTTGTATGGAACTTTTACCAAAAACAAACTTGGCTTTGAACTTTTGTTATCTATCCTACCACCATTAAACAAGTGTCTCAGTAGTCTGAACTGAATCCTCGATCACCTCTCTGCTAAAGGTCCACTGCAATAAATGTTATTTTAGCCACCAGCAGAATTCCAAAAATACCAGACAATCAAAATACAGACACCAGAAGCAGGCAGCATTTTTGATGCCCCACAAATTTGCTGGAGACAGGCTGTTATCAGCATTTCCACCTCTTGCTGACAGGGAAGAAAACGAGATGATTCAAAGCTTCTTCTGCTAGAGAACAGAGGAGATGCCCGCCCACACAGATGCCCACAGATCCACATTCAGGGCAGTTAAACAAAAAGCATTTAAGTGCTTGGTCAGAATGTGGCACCACATATATCAGTGGGGTTTTCCACTTCCTGTAAGTGTCTTCTAATAATCACAGTGCAGAATGTATTAGAAGGGTTTGTGTTTGTATTTCTCCCAAACCCTCTTGCTTGAGACAGAAATTCAGAAGAAACTGTCCCAATAAGGAAATACTCGAAACTGGCAGTGTCTTTAGAAAAGCTTTGTGCTCTGATGAAGGGACGTGCTGGCTTGTTCACACCCCAGAGCCAGGACGGGGATGGCACTTTGACTGCTCCCAGCAACATCTTCCACAAGGGACAGGGCACAAAACAGACAAGCTGGTTTTTTCGCTCCTAATGGGAAGCTGTGATTAATACCTTCAATCTTGGATATGGAAACCTATGTCAGGATATGCAAGATTATCACAACGAAGAAAACTTGAAGTCTTGTCCAGAAATGCAGCCTGGTAAGTGCATTCAGCACATTTTCTTTCACTGACGTACATTGGATAGATTATCTGTTGATGCAGACTAACAAAGGGCTGGACAGCTCTAGGGTGAATGCACTGTGACCTAGCATCAAACAGTTAATGAAACCCGTTCATTTTGGCTCTGCCCTTTGCCTGTGGATCAAGCATACTGCTTCCTCTGCTGTATCCATTAGGGATTGCCTTTCCTTCTTTTTGGTAAATACTCTGACTTCCACCTACAAAAACTGATAGAAAAAACCCAGTGTGCGTATACATACACATGCACAACAGAGAACTGAGGTTCTATTTAATGTACAAGGTATTTGTAACTATTCTTCAGTAATGTGCAGTTACTCCTACTTCTCCTCTTATAGAACTCTCAAAATCAACAGGATTGACAAATTTATACATTGTACTAATTTAAAAAAATGTACCTGTGTTTTTCAGAATCTTCTTTACTCTCTCATTTGAAGGTTTGTGCGTGTTCAAACATTTCTGTATGACCTAACCAACAAAACACCTGTTCTGCAGAGTCATCTGTAATGAAAACTGTAAGGACTAAGTGCATTCTTTTCCAAAGCTGTTCCACTTGTTCTCCTGAGAAAGGAGCTGTCTTGTTATCCTGAGGGGTCAGCCCATCCACCGGGGCTGAGGCCCTGACTCTGCCTTGCAGACATCTATTAGCTTCACTAAGCTGCTTGCAGAAATGTACATTTAAGGTTACAAACTCTGCAGTCTGGGAGCTTGCCTTTTGCTATATATACCTCAAGAGCAACATATATGCTATGATAAAAGCCTAAACTGCCACAAATTACTTTTCAGCATTTAGTGCTTTGCCCAACAATGCTACAAATGGATCCAATCCATTAGCACCAAACCTTTTCCCACAGCTTTTTCCTTCTACACTATGTTCTCCTCCTTCATACTTTCCATATACCCCATGCTTTCCCCTTGGCAGCAGAGGCTTAAAATAATAGACATTTTTCAAAGGGATGCAAAAAAACATATTCTGGTTATCTGCAGGGCACAATTCACTACACGTTTATTATTATTCAGTTTCCAAAGTGCTAGGGAATGAAGGTCAACTGTATCTGAACTTCAGCTAGGGTTGATGCAGACAGCAAATGTCTTTAAACCACTGCAGCTAAAAGAGACAAACCAGAGGTCAGGTTGTGGTGCTGTAAATTACTGACCATCAGCAGAAGTCAGCAGCTTACTGCAGCGGCAGATGTGGCCTTGAAATTCAGAATGGACTGCAGAAGATGTTGCCTCAACTTGAGAACCAATACTCCAGAGCCACACTGACTGAGTAAAAACCTGTACCAAGATTTTCACCACCAGTTTGAGATAGTTTTGGGCAGCACATAACTCAGTCCCACTTCTGGAACATGTCTGACTCTTGAAAGACAGCTTAGCAGTACAGACATGTTCCCTTTTGACCAAGCTGATTTAGAAAGGTTTTAATGATACAAAACCAAGTGATGCTGATTGTAACATCACAAATTTATTTATTCCAAAAACTATTACACTGCATCTGCTTTAAAATAACTGGATTACTCCCAACATTTCTTAATTCTCACTGCTTGTCTGGTGCCTTGCTCTCACTAAAATATCCACACCAAATCTTTCAATAAGTTAAAAGAAAATTTTTAAACCCTGCAAGTTGAGAAAGGTCTATTCATGGGGAAAAGCATCTTGGGGTTGCTACTGCCAGTGTGATCAGCTCACAGCTGTGAAGGAAGAGAAGACAAGGTCTGGCTTGGTTATGACTGTGAGGAGGAGATGGGGAACATGAAAAGCTGTCTCAGCATCCAAGAATCTTGGCTAAATGGGGCCTGAAAGACAGGAGACACTGTTCAATCATTAATGAAAATCAAGGTTAGCAGTGTCAGTACATCTGGCTTGAAACAGTTTCCTGATCCTCTTGATGCAGAAATAGTGTGGCTACATTAGTGGCTGCCACTAATTAAGGATTAAAGAATGGAAACAGAAAAGGACAAGGAAAGCAAAGGATAAAATGAACATACCAGTATTTTCACACCTTGTATTCAGCAGCCCAGCTAGGACTCCATGGGGGTTTGTTTAAGGAACCTCAGAAACAGAGACAAGTGCTACATTTGGTGGAAAAACATGGTGTCAGGGTTTTACAAATGGTGTTTCTAATAGTTTATATGATTTTGTAACTAGCAGGGAAGGAAATCGTTCTGATGACAGTTACCACTGACGCATTTTGTTGTGTTTACTGGCACACACCTGTCATTAACACTCCACTTCTCTTAACCACAACTTACTTCCCTTGCAGTTACTCACTGAAGATAGGTCTGGGGGCTGTTTTCCTGGTCTTGTCAAGCTGCATTTTAATACATACTGCTTGAAAAATACACCACCTGCTATTTTATTGTGGAGGCCATTGGGCCTGTGGTACAAGGGACGAAGAGTGTCCATGGGTGGGACAGTCCCTAGTATCAAAGTTCCTCTCCAGGCTAGGGAGACAGGAAAGGCTTCCCCCAGGATGCTTTGTTTCGCTATGTTAATGTACCCCAGTTCTGCTTCCCCAGTCGGCCCATGGCCCCTCCACTCCTTGTTATTTTACATATGCCTGATCTAGAAGGTTCTCCACTCCCTGTTCCCCCATTGGCCCTTGCCCCTCGCCACTCCCTCAGAGTTTCCCCACTGGGTCCCATCCCCTAGTCCCGCCTGTGTACCGCCCCCGTGCCCTCAGACCATTGGTCCCTGATGCTCAATCCACTCCCAGATATAAACCTGGACCCGCCATCGTTCTCCGTCTTTGTCTCAGGACCCCTTCACACACGAGGCTGCATTAAACTCCTCCCGTGGAACTCCATATAAAGACCCTTCCCATCTCTTTGTTGTCAACCCATTCTCTGGAGCTATGTGTGGGTGTGTGCATGTACGTGTCTTTCACTATGTGCTGGTCCTGCCGAGTGGCTTCGCCTTGGAGATGTTTTTGGAAGGTCGCAGCACCTCCCCATCCGGCACCGCAAGCTGCCATGACATTTTATATCTATAATTTATTGTATAATGAGTTCCTATAAATTCTTATGATAGCTTAAGAGACTTGGAAGATGGATTGCTGGCCTATTCTTTTTCTCAGTTTGTCAGCAAAGCAGAGAGAGTCACTGAGTTCCTCGTGTCACCCACTTGAGCCACAGCTCAAGCCATCTCCCTCCACTGAAGGATCTTACCTCCAGAAGAAAAGCTGTCATAAGACTCACTGCTAATGAAGATGCTGGCATAGCAATGTACTACAGTTGTTTCATTTGCTTTAGGAGGCCCCAGCTATTTCAGACATGAAATAGTTGTATGGGCACAAGCTGTATCTTCACATGCTGGAGAGGAAAAGCTCACTAGATATTCTGGAGAGGGACTGTCTAACAGTAATTTTGTGGAACAGAAACCACTAACCCTACAAGTTGGTATCCATTTATTTAAGATCTGGGACTGAGAAGTCTTCCACCTGTTAGGGACATGCCATCCTCACCTAAATAGTACATATGTAGAAGATGTGTTTGATATGTTTCCATGCTTTGGTCCAGCACCACCAGCTCCCATTGGAAACTGGAGACTTTTCCATTTGGGACATTACTTTACATTCCCCTTATCTCTCAGAGCCAAGACATCGAAAGACACTACTAAGAAGTTTTAGGAAGTTATTATCATTTCCTTTTTTTCCCTAGTGTCATGGGTTAACCCCGACATGACAGACAGTTGCCTGGTCGAGTCGCATTTCTCTCAATGTTACCAATAAAAACTCCGCGGAAGGCGGGAGTTTGGGGAGCTTCTTCTGGCCCAGGGGTGGTAGCCAGAGGGCCGGGCCGGAGCCACGGCCCCACCGGGGCCCCCGCCAGGCCGGGTGGCCCTGCCCTTGCCCCCCTTCCCAAGCCACAGCCCGGACTCTGGGGCTCTGGGGGGGGCGGCCCTCGGGCTCCCTCCGGCGCGGCCTCTCTGGGACCGGGTCTGTCCCACACAGACCAGCGGGGGGACTGACGGGGGTCCCACAGCCTGCAGTTCACAGCTGCCAGCACACACTGCACGTCAAANCAAAAGAGTAATACCCCCATGAGCTGGCCCATGTTCTAAAGTTAAAGGAACCGCGAGAGGGTTTTATGGAAAAAAGAGACTTTACATTACTGCAGATGGTTTTTGCTGCAGGAGGTGGCAGTTTGGAGAACCACGTAAAGCAGGAAGAAACCCTTTTCTTTTCTTGTCTTGAGAACTGCAACATGGATTAAGGGAGAGGAGAAGGAGGGGGAGGGAGAAGAGGAGGAGTTCTGGCTGTGTGTTCTGATTGGTTTTTTCTTTCCTTTTCTCTTAGGTCTGTTAATGAACTTTATCATAGCATATAAGTTGTGTGCCTGCTTTGCTGTCTCCTAATGGTTTATCTCACAGAAAAGAAATCAGGGAACAGTGCATAAATTGACCATAAAAGCACTACACCCAGTGAACAGCAGAAAAAAGAATAATCTACTTCAGAATACAAGTATTGTACTATATGCATCTTATTAAACTGCATTTAATCTGTCTTTGGACTAATAGCACTTTCAAAAATAAGCCGTAACCCTGAGTAAGCTCATGGATGCAAATCCAAGAGTGTTTGTTGAAATCAGACTGTTCCAGGCAGATCTCTCACAGCAAATAAAGCTGGAATGTGCCAAGATTGCAAAGGGCTTTCAGTCATGAGTGACAGACACAATCAACAGAGAAAATCAGCCATTGCCTTTCATCTCCTTATAAATGCCTTGACAGCCAAGCTGTTACAAACTAACAAGTGTAAGAATCTTTCCCTCAGTCATCCCAGTAATTCAGAGGGAGGAAAAAGGGAGGGGGGAGAGGAGGTAATAAGAGGGCCTGAGGAACTGGGATGAAGTGTCAGGACGAAGTGTCACACTGAGACTGACAGCTAGCCAGAGTCACTACAGCTTTGCTAAGCATAGATTTAAGGATGCTGCACATCTGGACAAGCCTGGCATGAGGACACACCACAGACTGGCCTCAGGTCTATGCTGTCCCACTCCAGGGACACACTTCAACTCAGCAGCAGTGAGGGCATTTTCTCAGCTGCTGCTGTTGAGCCCTATCCTTCTGGAGCCTGTGGACACTCACTGCAGAAGGAAAGCAGCATACGTTGCTCTGTGCTAAGCTCACTGTTGATTTGGCTTCCAGGCTCTCTCATCCAAAATTAAAGGTGGGTTTCCTTTCCCTACAGCATCCAGGTCCATAACACAGCTATAGCTCACGCATGAACACCAAGTTGATTAGACAAGGCACATGAAACAACCACCTTCCAAAGGATAACACAGGAGGCTTTCGCATTACTGATGGGGCAGGGGGGAAGTCTTCTGCCACTAAGAAATTAAGGACATGTGAACACATGAGACAGGGTCAGAAGGCAAGAACTGCTGCACTGGTTTGGGTCCATCGTCTCACTTGAGGATTCTTTTCTCACACACCAGTTCTGTTTTATCCTGAAGATAAACTAGGCAGACAGAAAACTTCCTCAGTACATCCTATACCCAAGAGTCAACTTGGTATATCAGATGTGTGATGGAAATACAAAATAAGACACAATAAAATACATCACTTTTTTGGCTTGGAGTGAGTTTATTTTTCTTATCATCCATGTGATATTATACAAATTAAGTGTGTCAATAAAACTTCAGATGGTTCTCTTGAAAAAGTAGAAATCCTCTTTGACAGGACTGTAGACTGAGAGACTTTTCTGTGGGTAACAAAGCAGGTTACTGTCTGAGACAGGATCAAAACCAAGGTCTCTCAGCTTGTGCATCTACTGATAAGGTTGATACATTCCCAGCATAGCCATGATGTAACAATGGTGTGTAGCTCTATAATCCTGTAGTAACCAAGTGCAGCCTTTTCCTAGTGTGCCAGTTAAAATGATGGCAAGAGAGTTGCAACGGTTCAGGATGAACAGCTGCTCTGGCACCACAGGGGGAAGCCTCTTTGGCCTATGGTTAGTCCATGGGTTTCTGTAATCAGCTGGCTCTATTTTATCTCTCATTTGAAGTGCACTGAAGTTTGAGGAGGACTTTGAGGAGTCGAGATCAAGCTGTGCAAGCTGTGCAGTACCCTGGAAACTAGCTTAAGCTGCAGTTTTTATGCACTGATATGGATGTCTTTGAGATTAGCAGGCCCAAAGCATCATATTAAATAAGGAAAGGACACAGAAGACATTTGCTAGAACACATCCTTGAAGGCATGGCTCCAATGTTGTGGCTTATGTGCCACCAGAGACATCCAAGATAAATACAAATGGCATAAAAACATTGCCTGAAGACCTCCACCAGGGAGCAAACATGACAGGGGATACAGTACAGGTTAGCCAGTGTTCCCCACCTTTTTAAAGAAATTTTTGTACTATCCTTTGGATTTCTGTTTCTTCCTCTCCCCAGTTTAGAGCATTCCAGCCAGGCAGTAGTGTTGCAGCACTGATCCCATCCCATGCCACATTCTGGAAGTTTTACTGGCACTGTTTTGGAAAGAACCACATCGCTTTGCTCAGAATCATACTGAGAAGCCCATTTCACACACATTCCCCTAATACATGCACTTCCTATACCCAATACAATTGCTGAGCAAAATCTCCCAGTGGCTTTAAACCTGTTATCTCTTAAGTCACCTCTAAACAATTTATCTCATTAGCAATCTGGAATGCACAAATTACCTGTCATAGGGTAAAGGGGAATTAAGTAAAGCAGAGTCTTTCCGGTAGTTGAAAACAGGAAGCTTTTTGCTTGCTTTGCTGGGGATTTTCCACACATCCCCTGCCATCATTTCCTCCAGGCGTGCCTGAAGGTCTGCACCTTGAGGGTCCCTAGAAATGCCTGCCACCACTCACAGCATGTCCAAGCTAAATCTGAAATACAGCATCACTTGATTTTCTGCTTGACCAAAATCAATGCTCACAAAAGAAGAGTGTGTCTCCCAGGCTGGGGACTGCTGAAACAACTACACCTGCCATAAAATTCCTCTTAGTGGGCTTCCTGCTTTGTGGAAAAACTAGTAACCTGCTGATGACTTTTAGAAATAAGCAATGTTCTGTGCCAAAGACAATATGATACCAGAATCAGCCAAGAAGAGACTATTCTACTGTGAAACAGGACTCGCCAGTAGTCACATTATTACCCTCAGAACACAGGATGGCTGGGACTAGCACATCCACATCCAGCCTTGCCCCCTTTGGTATTTTCACTTCATTCCACGTCTTCTCTCTCATCCTTGCTCAATTCTTTAGAGCAGCAAACTCAAGTGGCCTTTGCCTATCATCAGGCATTTGGTAAGAAATACCTATTTCATTTAAAGGTGTTTATGGAACATGGGTCTCACAAGTGCCACAGTCATGTCAGCCACAGAGGTGTGACAGTAGGAAAATTGTCCAAATAGACTACAGTGTGATAGCTCTCCAGTCCTTAAGAGCTGCAGCCCTTGGATTCTCTAAAAAAAACCCCAAATTCTGACTTTTGTATCTAATAAAGAAATGAGCAAAATACTGGCAAAGCCTCTTCTGCTGCCCCAGTTACATGAAAGCCCTTCTCTATTTGCAGCAGTGTACAGGTGGGTTCTGCTGATAAGTATTCAGGCACAGATATCTTACTATATGCAAGTAACAAAATTTTAAACAGAACTTTTGGATTGGGCAGAGGGATGCCACAAAAGAGAATTTCAAGCTGGGGTCCAAAACATACTGTGGGTGCTCCCTGAGAGGCTGTAAAGGCCAGGCTCAAATCTCTGAAAACAGATGTGTAAATAATTTCTAGTCACGAAGTTTACCCCATTATACTCAGCAAGTATGTCACCCTTCATTTACGCAAATCCTAAAGAGTCTGGAGCCCAGTTCACAGCAGAAACCTTCAACTTTCATTTTCCTGGCGCCCCATGAACATGCACTGCCCTGCTCATCCTGCACAGGCTCTGCAAGATGCATTCCCACACAACCTCCTGCCAATGACCTCCACCCTCAGCCAGGCCCAGTGCTCACCAGCACCAACATTCCATGTCTAGAATACATGGGCACACAGGGCCGGCCTCACGGCTCCGAGCAGCCACCACAATTCTCAGCTGGGTTTGGGGTTCATGGGCACGTACAAGTGCATCCTTTCATGAATCCATTCTGCCTGGCTCTTACAAGAAATCCTACTTTATTTTCAGGGCTCTTTCCACATAGGATGCAGGCAGCAGGGCTGGAAGAAAGCAGTGTGACTATAAATACAGCTAAAGACACAAGTCTTCCTGTAACCACTTGACTATTAACTTTTTTTTCTCCTATCACATTTTTTATTAATTATTCTTTGGCTTCTAAAAAAAACATGGACTGGCCTTGACCACATGCTGGGTACATGGATGGCTACTGAAGTGGTCCCCTCACACTACGGCCACCCTCTCAGCTCCAGCAGCAGCAGAATCCCAGGCTGATTCCATATCCCACACTGTGAGCCAATAAGCCTTGCTGAAACATGAAGGATTTCAGCTGGGCTCAGGGGCCAGGCAAAGCAGTCATGCTGCTTTTGAAGCACAAGTTAGTGTTACCTTACTGGGTTGCACTAAACCAGGACAGAATCCCCTGAGCAGATCAGCACTCTACTGCACTGACCATCAATGCTCAGAGCTGGAAGAGATGGCTTTGCCAGGTCCTACAGAGTTTCTGAAATGTTTTATCAATCCAAGCTCAAAATACCAAAAATCCTTGAGTATTTCAGACTATGTCAAAGGAAATGTTTCAGTTATGTTTTACTTGGTTTTTCTTCTAGTTTTCCTTCAGAAATTTGAGCTATTCCAAACGGAATTAATTTCTTTTTCCATTTTCAGAATGCCTAAAAAAATGCACTTTAAAATCAGAAAAGGGAAGACATTTTCAGGAATAGGAAGTTTTTGAAACGAATCCTTTCCCAAAAAGATAGTTATTATTTTACAAAGTTTTTTTTCTGTTTAAAAAAAGTGTTTGAGTAGATAGACTCCATTAAGCTCAACTTCCTAATTCAGCAGCAACTTCAAACCTAATTATGGGAAACAAGACCTTTCTTACTTTCTCCAGAGACAAGACAAAATAAACTGACTAGCTTTCATCTGAGAGGAGAGATCGCTGTGAGGACTCTGCCCAGTAATGCATATATTCAAACCACTTGTTTATTTGAAAATTATGTAGTTCCTGGGAAACCAAATGTTCTATATGTAATAGCTTAAGCCGTATCTCATAAAAGTGCAATTCAGCATAACGTACGTAATTAAGAAATAGGGCTAGCTGAGGTCAAGCTGAGGCCAGAGTGCCCATAAAGAATACACACTTCTGTGTCCTTACTGAAGTTCAGGGTTTTAGTAAAAACAGGAGTGTTTTCCTTTTAGAGCACTCATTTCAGATAGCTTTGTTTACTTTAATAAAATACCCCACATGTTTCTCAAAGTTTAAAATAACTACAAGCTGCTAGAAGTGGAAAACCACTATATTGTGGGTTCAAGAGGAACTGCTGTGCTTTTTTTCCCCGCACACTTAAAAAATAATGCTAACTCATAACTACTTTTGTTGTAAGCCAGAAGCGGTGTGGAGAATCCTGCAGCAGCTCAAGGGCCTAAACATCCTACAGAAATCAGTCCCACCTCTTTTACAGCCAAGTACTCAGTTCAGCTGAGCCTGTGACAGCTGAGTCTGGAGCTACAAAGGAAATGTCACCCTTCACTGCTTCACCAGGCTTCAGTGGACAATTCTGGGTGAAATCTGAGCTTCCTGGCCACTGCATGTAACATATATCAGACAAAGCAGGAATCACCACTGCCTGTTACTGCCCACCATCTGACCAGTAACCTCACAGGGCACTCAGCTTTTAGATCTGCAGATCTAAAGGCAACTTTTTGCAAATTACAAAGGCTATGAGCATCAGGTGACATTCAGTTAATGTGAAAGGTCTTGGTTCCAGCAGGAAGTTTGAGATGGGCCAGTGAGCACTCATCTATTGAGGTTTCACCATTTCTAGGGTGAGGCCCTGCACCTCCACATAGGCTTTGCCCACAGCCATCCCAGAGCAGGTGGGTGTCTGTGCCATGGGCATTCAGCAAGGCCTGCCTCAGATCCTATCTGATACTGACAATTCCCAACACAGGACTAATAAACAGCTGATAACATTGTGACCTAAAATTAGGGCAAGATGGAGCAGTGAAATAAAAACCAGAGGAAGCTGAAAGAGTCCTGGTGTGCTCTTAAATCCCCATTGTAACATCCCCTTTCCTATGAAAATCCTGGTGTCAGTGACTGGACAAAATCAGATCAGGAACACTAACTCACCAGGAATCAGACCAAACTCACCAGGAACACTAACAGCTAGCACTGCAGGAGGCACAGACTGTATTGCCAGCCAAAATGAGCATAGTTATTCCTCCTCCTCTTCCTTTTTTATCACTCTTTCTCTGATAATTCCCTTCATTTATTAGCAGTTCAAAAGTGTGTTACACTACTACACTTTCATTTGCTTTTGATTAAGCAAGCAGGTAATGCTAAGGAGATGAGAAAACATGGGGTAACACAATAGAAAGCATTAAGATGCCTTGTTTGCTCCCCCAAAAGAACTGTATGGTGCAACTGAAAACACTTAGCAAGTGGAAGCCAACAAGAAAAGCAGGGCAAATACAGATTGCGAACTTCTTGAAACTAAATTCCTGTAAAGAAAATTACTATTCTCTCTCAGCACCACATGCTCCTGATTGTATCAAAATGCTTTAAAATTACAATGCTTTACCCTAAGATGACCTATCTTGGGAATTTAGTTGCGGGGTGAAAGCTCACTTCACTTGGTGGAGACTATGTAAGTACCAGGCTTCATCAGTTACTCACAGTGCCATGCTTTCTCCAGCAAAAGCCAACACTGATTGCAACACTTTTATGGAAACAGACCGAGTCAAAAATAGTGTTTTGACCTTAAGATTATGGACTTTATGCATCACAGCAAAGCCATTAATACCTAACACCTGTTGGAACAATTTTTAAAATAAGTATTCTATTCCCTAATTCACATAGCAAACTTACCTCTTTTTTAGAGATATCATGTAAAACTTGTGGATCTTTCAAAGCAGAAGGTCATTACTCAGAAGCACGTAAGAGCTTCCTTAAAACACTATGCTCTATTACAGAAATTCCTTAATAAAGATTAAAGAAAGTGCCTGAAAACCAAAGATTACTGACCCATTTGAGCACAAGACCTACAGTCTTCTGTAACAAAGGATTTGGGATACTTTAGCACAATGATGAGTCATACATAGTGGGAAGACCTAAAAAAAAAATCAGTTATATAGAGACCAGAACTTCTGCACACATGGAAGATACTGTGTTTTACATTCCAAAGCCACTTTTAATTCACACATTTGAAAATGGTTTCCAGGATCTGGAGACAACATTACAGAGCTGTTTAAAATAAAAACCTGTTTAAAAACACTCGTGGACAGCAATGAAAAACACAAAAATGAGAATCTCAACTTCTGCACTAATGCATTTGCTAACAAAATTTATGCTTCCTATTTTGAGACTATCACAATTTATAGTCCCACTCTATAGCTCAAAAATTATTTCCATAAGTGTAAAGACATAATAGATCTCCTTAAAAGAAGAGGATGATCACACTACTTAACATGATGCCAGAAGTAATGGTTTTACTTTCAGTTCCAGAATTTTTGTGCCCTTTTACATCAAGTGCAGGAGGATGTGACAACACTTGTAGTTATCAGTTCAAAGTTCAGGGATTGATCCTGGATGAGCACCTGTCAGGCAATGAGCTCTGCTGAGGGCAAACTTCTGTGCTAGAGAAATATAAGCAAGGTGCATGATGCATCAAAATCTCCTCAGCCAAGAGGAACAGCAAACTTCCATGGCTGCTGTGCGAAGGCAGAAAGCTCCATACACTCCCAGAGCTCAATGAGGCAGCTTTTCCTGTACACATGAAAGGTACCACCAGATTCCAGCAACAAATAAGCCAAACAATGGCTGCCATATACTACAGTCATGGATTCCGTTTGTTGAGAGCACAGACACATACACTGTTGGAGAATCACGGCTGGAGTCAGTTCATACAGCCCTGGGCAGACTGAGCTCAGGCTGAGCCCCATCTCACTTACAGAGTCAGTCCTGTGGTGCACCTTATGGAGCCAAACCAGCTCAGGTGTTTCTAACTGTCTTCTTGTACCTCAGGACCAGGGGCCTGAACTCTGAGAAAAAGGTTTTGCTTTCAACCAGAAGGCCTGAAAGACTTCATTTTTTCAGCAGACCTCCTTTGAGTTCTACATCCCACAGCTCTATGAGCTCTAAAATATTGGAGCAAGTCCAGAGGAGGAACACCAAGTTGATTAGAGGGCTGGAGCACCTCTCCTGTGAGGAAAGGATGAGAGAATTGGGATTGTTCAGCAATCTCAAAAGAGAAGGCTTTGGGATGACGTAAGTGCAGCCTTCCAGTACCTGAAGGGAGCCAGCAAGAAGTACTGTGTGTAAGAGCATGGAATAACAGAAAAGGGGAAATGGCTTCACACTGATGGAGAGGAGGTTTAGATTGGATATTAGGAAAAAAAATCTTTACAGGGAGGGCGGTGAGGCACTGGAACAAGTCCAGAGAACTTGTTGATGCCCCACCCCTGGAAGAGTTCACTGCCAGGTTGGACAGAACTTGGAGCAACCTGGTCTAGCAGAAGGTGTCCCTGCCCATGGCAGAGGGGTTTGGAACTACATGGTCTTTAAGGTCCCCTCCAACCCAAATAGTTCTGTGATTCTATGGTTCTAAAAGATCAGCAGAGCAAGCACTAATGACCTTGTAGGATCCAATTCTACTTACTTCTAGTTTATACCCAAATGCCAAGTACATCCTTAAAACATGCAGGCTGTGGCTGACAGTGGGACCTCTTAAAAGTGGGCAGTGCCCATACTGAGAAAAGGCATTGATCCCTGAACAGTTTATATCCCAATACAGACAAACAGAAGAGAGAAAAGGAAGCCCCAGTTGTTCCTATGTACCTGTATTTATGAGGCAGAGTCTTTCTGTAGTAAAAAAACCTGTCCATCAGTACCAGTGCAGAATATGTTCAGATGTAAGTTACACAACAGGAAAGTTATCTATGTTTGTTCTTCCATAACCTGACTACCATTTCCCAGCTAGTCCTACTGCCTGCTCCCTGCCTCTGGTTTTTGAGGATTTTATGTGGAATCATTTTCAAAAATATTTAAAAACTGTGTTGTACTGTGCTATTGTGCCCATTTTTTTTTAAGATTAGGAACTGGGGCTAAGTAAGACAAAATGCCTTGCCTGAAAACACGCACAGGCTCTATGGTACATCAGGATAGCACATGGTAGGTTTTTGGAGTTTCAATCTGAGCTCTAGTGACAGAATCATTGCTTCTGCTTAGCTAAGGGCTACAGTCTTTATATACAGTAACAGATCATATGGGCCATAGGCCAGAGGTTTATCTAAAGCTCCTTTAAAAGCACTGCTCATTATCAAAGGAAAATGTGTGACCTTTGTGACATCTCTCTGGAAGGAGCTTTCATGTCTGCTGCTCTGAGATAATTAGAAGACCTGGTATTTTGGATGCAAACTAAGAGATCCCAGTGCTTTGCTGCTTCTTATTCTAAGGCATTAAGAAATAGATTTCTCTGGATTTTGTAGGAATTGGGGAAATACATGAAAACAGGAAATGAGCAATGAGCAATGGAGTAGTAGGGAGCTTTGTCTGGCCCCTCCTTCCACTTCTCAGATGTTGAAGGACACTCTTCAGCTCCATATTGATCAGAAAACATTGACTGGAGATTAAAGGAGGTAACAGCTAACCTAGAGGTGTGAAAGGAATGAAAACCTTACCTATTGCAAATGGAAAGCCACTCCTTATTCCACCTTTCTTTCTTGGCACACATTAGGGCATTTCGCTGAACAGCACCTTCTCCACCAGAAAGAAAGCACACCTGCTGCCTCATTAGACTGGCCATGGTGTGGTATGTTTTCTCTTTCCTGCAGGACCCAACTGGGTAAGGAGAGAGAATATCAGGTGACATACACCCTGTACACATACTCCCTCCTTTGGGAGATGGTGTCCTCAGTTCTAAGTGTGTTTTGGGGAAGATATTCTAAGATTATAGGAAAAGGACTGGGTTTCATCTTCCAAAGAAAGGGTGGTTTCCTATCCAGTGATGACATCAATGGATATCAGAAGAATACAACTGTACCCTATTAATACAACTACACCTGTCACCTGCACTTCTCTATGCTCACCTGGCCAGTGCTCTATCTCTTCCTAAAGAGGTATATTATTACCAGACCTGGCTTGGCTCAAAACAACCACAGTGACCATAACGGCACAACTCTAGACTCTATCAGAAGAGTGTGGCCTTAAAGCATAAATTAGTTTAGGTAGAGTTCAATCTGAACACCAGTACAATACTTCTTTATGGCAACAGGACTGTCAGTACCTCTGGAAACTAAAAGACACTTGAACTGTGCCTCCTTGAGGTAAATCAGATAGCATCGGCCTTTATTAAGGTTTCATTCCTTCAAGCCCCTTGCATCCACTTCTTTAGTGTCAATTTTCTTGTAGCCTCTTAATACTGAGCTGGAACATTTCCCAGAAAACATATGCCATGTGAAGTAGCTCACCCCTATAAACCAATTAAAACAGTTTTTGAAATTATTTGGCTCTTGGCTGAGCATATTTTTTAAAGCTGTATTTTGCTATCCTTATTGACTGTCAAGGTCATTTTTATGCCCTTGCAAGATCCCGGTCATGGGGGCATTAATCCAAAATTGCTTGAGAGAACCTACAGTCTTCCCTCTTTTGGCCAAAGAGACCACAGGTATATGCTCCAAGCTGTGCCACATCCCAGTTTAATGATGGGGATATTGGGACACAAGAATCAAAGTTGAGACAGAGAAATTCAACGGCCTTCTACCAACGATTAAGTGTAGTCTGACTTACACAGACAGAACTACACCATGGTGCTCTTCACTCAGGAAAAAAAATAAAGGCATTTGATAGGAGAAGCTGCCACCAATATAACATTACCTAAAACGTGGGTCTGAATTCTGTAGAGACATATGGTGTCCCAGCAACAGGCTCCACCAGAAGTAAATACAGACACAACTCATCCTGAACATGTGTGACAGTGGGGCCATAGAGTCTGGGAACCCAAAGACAGAACTAATCCCCTCTAACCCAGTATATGTGCTCGGTGTCACAAAATAATCGATTTGCCTCAATTAGGCTATATCCTCCTGCCATCACGCGACCTCTACTTGGCAACTGCGCAGTTGGGTGAAAACAATCCCTTACGTATCAGTAATCAATGGATAAAATGTTGCCATATTCTAGTTTTTCAATGCCTCGCTCTGTAAAGTTAGCCAGGGTATTTTCAATTCAGACGGATAGATGAAGTGGTATACTTTACTCATCGCTTCACCAGCAACAGCTTCAAAAGATCAAGAGGATTTAACCTATTAGCCTAAATCTGAAAAAGGGGAAACAAATAAATGCCAAAATAAAGACTGAGCACACTCTTAGTATGAAAGTAACTGTTTAAAGCAAGAAAGCGATACAACAAAACAATGTACTGTATTTATATGTGTACTTGTAATACATTTGCTTCAGCTCTTTTCAGTTGTTAACAGCCTACAAAGAAGCAGTCTCACTAATGCTAGTCCACAAGGCTTCTTTAATGCTGAGAGACTAATGGGTGCTTAGATGCCTTGAGGGGTTGGAAGAGAGGACCTACTCTTTTGGATAAACTGCATGTTGTGAGTTACTTGTTCCAATCTTGTTACTCCTAAAAAAAAATAAAGTAACTAGTTGAAATAAACAAACAATCCACCCTAATCTTACCAGTTACAGAATAAAAAAAAAACTTGCAAAAGATATTTTATTACTGGAACTAAAAACTGAACTACACTACACAAGAGGCAAAATCTTGCATGATGAGGGCTAGCATGTGTTTTGGCTTCCAGAAGTGATAAACTAAGAGCCTCCAGGGCCCAAAAGGCATATTTCCTACTGCAGCACATGCGCACACTAACAGTACCTGCCTTTAAAGGGTAACTATGGCCTCATCTCTGAGAATGAGACGTGCATCCCTACTAGAAGTTGCTTCCATAACATTATTCTTTCCTATGACTCATGAAAAAGTATCAACTCATGGAAGATCATCTCCAAAAGTGACCCAGGCAATTTAACAGGAAACCATCCTCAACCAGCAACAGCTAAAAAACCTCACATGGGAATAAGAGGGGAGATGTTCACTGTGGCCTGCCCTACAAATGCTATGAGCTCTAAACTTGTGCCCAATTTTTAGCCTTCCCCCAACAGCTGAAAAGGTGCCCAAATGGCAAATAATAATTTCTAACATGTTCTGAAATACTGAAACACACACAAGGAAGCTAAAAGCCATCCCCAAAGTGTACACCATTTTGATTGCATATGCTTTAATGTACTATTTGCAACCAGTCAGTAAAGCCCTACAAACTTTTTTGAACAGAGAAATGAAAGCATTTCAGTGTAAATTTAATTTTTAAGGTTGAACCTACACAGCCATGTGTTGCTATTAAACCACTTGTAAGTAATAATTTATTTTAAAGGGCCTTTTTGGTACCTTCCCCCACCATTCTTACCTTTAACATTCAGCTAGGTCTATCACAAATACTGTGTAAGTATTTGTTATAAAAATGTAAATATGTGAATTAAAGCACCTTTACTTGTATACATAGAGCACACACTCAAACATCTCTACATTCACACCCAACTACACCTTAACTTTAGCGGGTTCATAATGTACAGATCATGATATTAATTTACTCCACTGAAGATGATCAACCAAGGAAGAGACATTTCCAGCAAAATGCTGAGAGCTTTTCAGATTTAAGGGTTGCATTACAGTACTGTCTGTGGCAGTGTGCCAGTTTGGCCAAATTTGGGAAAAAATATCCCCTGAGGGAGGGAAAAAAAAACAGGTTGCCACCGCCCCTCCCCCCACCAGGTTCGGGAAAAAAAGAAAAAATTCTTTTTCCTTCGAGGAAAGTGAAAGAGATAAAAACTATTTATTTAACAGGACACACAGAACAGGATAATAATGCTAAATAATAAAATCTCTCGCTGTGGAGAGAAACCTGGAAAGATTTCAGAGTCCTTCCGTAGGTGCAGGTGTCAGTGTCTATATCCTCCTCCTCAGGGCTGTCGACGGGCCCCTACTGGGGCCTGGGAAACAAAGTCTCCTGATGTGCTCTGATGTTGTGAAGCCATCCCGAAGAGAAGAAGAAGAAGAAAAGAAAAAAAAATTCCAAAAGAAAAGAAAATCCCAGGAATACTCTCTCCGGAGAAAAGAGTCGAGAGCAGGCTGGAAGGCAAACGTACTCTCTCCCCCCACTGCCGCCGAGTAATCCCCCATAACCTGTCTGTCCTTGAACATGAACTTTGTTTTGAAAAACAAAAGTATAGTATCTCAATTTTTTTTTTCCTTCCCTCTCACAGGCTCAGTTTAAAGGCACCAGATCCAACCTTCAGAGCAGACAAAATGGGATACATATTTCATATCATACTGTCACCCCAGGACAGGCAGTCATGAGCACTTTAGAGGAAATGGCAGTTTGGAAACTAAAGCAAGCCAAAGCACTCCCACCTCAATTTAAGTGAATAATTAGAAGGTGAATTTTAGTAATTAATATTAAACAATAGATTGTCCCATCCTGCCAACATTATTAATGTCACTTTTCAGCATAATGCCAGCCTCTGGCAAAAGACTCTGTGGTGACAATTCCAATTAACTTTCCTCATCTTTATCTCACCTGTCACCTGTTAAAAAATGTATGTTTACTCCATGATCTCCTTGAACAAGACTGACTGCAATTGAGGTGATGTTCTCTGTCAAGTAGGTTACGCCCTCTAAGCTTCACTTCGTGCAAGTCACTCTGTATGCTCTTTGAGCTGGCATCTGACATGCCTTCCTCCCCAGCTGCCAGGCCAAGCTGCCTCACGCCCTGCAGACAGCCTGCCTCGCCTTCCCTTAGCAGTGGGAGGGAACACTGAAAGCCATTGTCTGCACCTGCAAACCTCATCAGAAAAGGCCCTCACTAGCAAGAGCAGCCCTTCTCATGTCAGTACCTAAATGTGCCCAGTGCATTCTCTTTACTGATCAAAGCAGGTCCGTAGGGGACCAATCCAAAACCCACTGAAGCTGACAAAAGTTCTCACCGGAGTTTCAGCAGGCTTTGAACGGTATTCTCTTAACAGTATCACACACTTCTCACAAAGTAACACAGAGAGAAGACGGGAAGAATCTGTTTTATGCAATCCTGTGTTACCCTGCCCTTCAGAAAAGGGTAGTCAGAAGGATCATTCTGTTACGTCAGTAGTGTTTAGGACCCAAGAGGTGGTTTCAGGAGTCCATCCCAAGCTGGTTTATAGCTGTGGTGCACAGTGCAATAGCAGCTAACAGCTGAAGAGACACAGTGGCAATGTGGTATATGTCTTCACAGAAAGCATCTGTTTCCAGTTGTATCTGAGTATTTGCCACTGTGAACATCACCTCCAATCGCTACCCCTATGCCAGTGAGTGAGTTCTCTCCCGAAAGGGAACTCACGTGTCAAACCTGAAACCACATAAACCATCGCATCCAAGTTATATGATACCATATAGGTGTCACATAAGATCAAAATCTCTACAGACCTAAGAGTTAGATTGACTGAGAAGGGATGTGGTCCCAGAGTGAAGAAAACTTCAGTCTTTCTTGAGCATACAACAAAGAAAGTGCACACTTGTTTAATTATCCATAGCCCCTTAATATACCTATGGATCAAATGATACAGGTTTTGCATGCAGACAATCCTTTAAGAGCTGACTGCACACAAACACACACACAAGTTTATGGCAAGATTAGGTGATTCAAGAAAGGGGAAGGTGAAATTATGTATTAAAGTGCTAAGATCAGTTGTTAGATCTCAGCTTTCTGATGGAGTGTAAAGTAATAGGAAGTTGATTGTAATAGGAAGTTCTCTGAGTCCAGGAGAGTTTCTCTTTTTGTTGCCTTCAGTATCAACAACTGGGTCTTTATTAGGCCAGGAAAAAACTAAACTCAGGTCTTCGGATAGCTCTGTCTGGCATAATCAAACAGGATTCAAGTACCCACAGGAGTTTCATATAACATCTGCTGTACAGTGAACCTTTGGCCCTAACAGCAAGTTCTGCATATGATGACTTATAAGCAGTTAAAATGTTCATTTCTGGTGTTTTAGATACCACAATAAAAGCATTTGCCATTTCTGCTTATACAAGCAAATGCTAGGCTAGCACCCTGCCATGCTACAGACCACAGGGCTTTGTTTGCTGCAAAAACAAAGCACTGTCATTTAGCTGTTTGCACTTACCCAATCCACAGCACACTCTTAACAGCAATGCCTTCAACCTGTGAATGCTTTTGCATGATCTAGGTCCACTCCTGACAAGTGACTGACCTAGTCACCCCAGTTAAAGTGAATATAAGATATGTACAGGCTTTAGATAACTATACCAATTCCTATAGTTTAGATATCTACCTCATAGCCTCCAGATACACATTTTCCACATGTTTTCTAGGTAAGAAAAGGTAACGTAGTCAGGTATGATAGCAGGAATTCAATTACTCATCCCAAATTACAGAGCAGTCAGTGGAAGACTGAAAACAGAAAACTGCCTTCATGCAAGCAATTTTGTCTACCAGCATCTAGAGAACTCAAGCGTTGTAGAGCTGCCCCATCACATAAGCTACTTAAAGTTTATGGATTGCTTCTTCATCTCTAACCTTCTCCTCTCCCCCTTGCCAGAAACTGCAACTGCTACCAGGTAAGCAAGGGTCACCAGTTGCACAACTGGAGCCTAAAAAGACAAAAACCAAACATGAAACACTAAAGTGGGGAAAACCCTAAAGGCAAGACAACCATCAGCATATGAATCACTGCCACTTCTGACAGCAGGTGAGCAGACTGACTGGGATATGAACTGGCACAACAAACAATGTCTACAGTGCATTACACATTTGCTATTACATTTTTATTACTCTTAGTCCACTTGAAAACTCCTTCAAACCCCTTAACTCTTGTTAACAAATTTTTTACAGAGTTCCCTGAAGCATCCTCCACACCCAACTCTTGTTCTCCTTGAAACCGTCCTTTATTTTATTCTCCTCCTAATATAAAAAAATCATAACATGTATTTTGGCTTTCAATGCTTAATGCTTCAGCTATAGCTCAGATGGCTACTGTCTTCTGTTTAAAGCAAAGCACCTTATTAAGGTTCTGTGATTAATCAGGATGATAAATGCTGCAGTGAGGCCCCTGCTATCAACCACATTTCTTGTGCAGAAAGGCACTTATGCCAAAACAGGGGGGAAAGGTTCATTTAGCACTACTGTAGTAAGATTATTTTCTGTTAAGAAAAGTGGCCGTCTCTTTATTCAACAATGAATGCAGACTGACCAGCAGTTTAGAGACCTAGTACGATATGGTTAAGGATGATAAAACAAAGTTACCATGGATGAAATAGGACAGATGGCAGCCACACAATAGCCACCAAGTCTATTTGAACAGATAAGTAGTTTTCCTGTGCCCAGCCCAGCTCTAGACGTGCTAATTCAAAGGCTGACTCTAGTCCCATAGAGCCCTCTAACCTGAAACAGGTGCAGAGGTCATGGGGTTTCCTTCCATGCTTTTATTTAGCAATTCACCCATTCTCTCCATCAAGCACAACATAAGCAGAGCCTAGGACAGATGCTCCTGCCCAGCAGAGATAAGCTACCCTTCTGTGCCTTGCAAACACACGCTTCAGACCCAGGAACAAAACAGCACAGTCCTGGGAAAGGCAGGGGCACAACAGTGTGTTGGAAATGTGGCAGGCAGCCTGGCAAGCCCTGAGTTTCATTGGGGTTCTGAGACAAGCTGTCATGGACAGTAGAGGGCCAAAAAGAAAATGCCCATTTCACTTCAGAGATACAGACTTACTGCACAGACAAAATCAGTGACAGATACAGGGTAAAAGGACCAGAAAACCAGTGTCAGCTGGGGTAGCCAGAACCAGTGGGCTGCAGTGAATTTTGAATGACATGGATCGATGAAAGACTTAATTCTGCTAAGCAGCCAAGGAGCTCAGATCCAAGGCCAATTTCTGCTATGAGGGAGCATTTAACCAAAAGCAAAAACTGATGATAAGCCTGACAAACCAAGAGCCAGAGACAACCAAAAAACAGCTGCAGACACATTGGAAGGGCTGGTGAGAGACAATCAGAGACATCTCGGCAAGTTTCTGTGATGTCTGACAGGCCCTTCCCCGACAGACACTGCAAGACTGAGGCTTTTAATACTGCCAAGGATTACTTCAATCCATAGGCTTAACCTTCCTACAGAAAACCTGCAGAGTGCCACTGTCTTTGTGCTGCCAGGTGGCCCATCCACCACAGCCCTACCAGTCAGCTTTTCAGGCATGGCCCGCAGCTACAGCTTCCTGAGGGTCCCTGCTTTCCACCTCACTGACATCTTGCACTACTTCATCTTTATAGATAACCAACCCCTGATGATCTATGCAAACAGGATTACTGGGAAATTAAAATTAGTTCAGTTCTCATAAACACTCATGGCTGTAAATCCTCAAAAGCCTTTTTAAGCTTTGTCATAACATATGACTTTTTCATGACACAGTTTATTATACAGCTATTTCTTTCTCTTGTTTTAAGAAGAAAGGAGCAAAATTGCAAGAAAGCATATTAGCACCACAACATGAATCCAAAGGTGGTAACATATTTTTGACAGAATGCACGTGAACAGTTTGGGCCTTTCATTACATTTAGCAAACTGTTCAAACAGAAATATATGTGGAAAGGAGATGTTCACATCTGGGATCATCCTTCACTGCAAGCCTTGTCTAAGGTTTCTCAAGTGAACAGTCAATTCCATAGTTGCTACACTAGGCCCTGTAAGAGTATTTTAAAAACTATTTTATCAATTTTAGCTCAATAATAGTATTTCAGAACACCTAAGTAACCTTTCTGCCTGACAAGATAGTAACAATCATCTCCCTTCTGACAGATGTAGAAAGTTTTTAAAAAACCACCCTAAAACATCCCAAACACTGGGGTTTTAAAGACTGAGTGAAATTCTGCATGAGTAAAAGAAGGTACTCTATTTTCCTCCCCTCCTAACACGATATAGTTTTATAGTTTTATAGTCTACATTTCTGTATGATATTTGATTATCCACATATATGCACACAGTACAAATTCATATTTTGTTACAGGAAGAAGCTTATTTGTTCCAGGAATTAGTTTGTCCACAGTACTTTATTGAAACAAATCTCATAAAAATATTTCTAACTCCACCACTCCTTCATTGATATAAGACAGAAGAGTTTGTTTTGGTATTTCTTGTGCCGATTTGGATGCTGCAGAAAGGAATTTTATAGGTCACAACAGCGTTATTACAAGGGCTACTTGTAATAAACAGAGCTCCAGAAAATGCAAACACAAACACTGACAAAATTTAGGTGAACATGTGGACACAGATTCAATGATTTGACTGTATCCCTTTTTGTACATCTCACTGCTTTTCTCCACTGCTAATGACAGGTTGATGTTTTAGGGGGGAAATCACAAATATTTTTCAAAGCCATTCACCATGGCTGAATATTTATGCTTAGCCAGCTGCACTCAGATTCATCTTTAACGTATAAAGAACAATAACAACAAAACAGTTTTGGGTTGCACAGACAAGAAGCATTTTGTAGCACAGTTGCAGTCGCATCAAATCACAAACCAAAAGGTAACTGAGGTGGCTTTGGTGATTGAGACATCTCTGAAGCAGAACCAGAATCATCTACCAAGTTGCCTATAAGGGATATTGCAATAGCCTTAAGCCTCTGTGAGCCCTGTTTCAAACACAGCAACAGAAGTTAGAGGAATGTTTCCTCCACAGATCTCATTACAACCGAGAGAGGAAAAAATAAACATGATCTTTAGCAAAAGGCACAGATGTGTCCCTCCTGCTTGTGCAGGAGGGCTGGAGTCCCAGTACCAGCATGACACAACTGACAGCAGGAGTGGTAACCTTCACAAATGGTGAAGAACAACATCACCAGCACACACAGAGCAGAATCAGGAGGCATTTCTTTGGTCATGTGTAGACCCTCCTACCCAAAGACATGCACATCCAACTTGTGCAGGCAAACCATAGCAATACAGCTTTGCAGAGCCTTCTGCCTGGAGGCAGTGTCCTGACCTGCACCTGGGCTGCCAAGCACAAATGCCTAGGAGCAGGAACTATTCGACTCAAGACATTCACCCACTCCAACAGTTGAAAAACACAACACTTAAGGGGACACAGCAGAATTAATGGGAACCAAGAGATGTGCAACAGTTCAGAATGACAGTGCCAGGCAACCACAGAGAACTCTGCCTTGGTTTTGTTTGTTTGTCTGTTTTTCATTTGATTTTGTTTCTTTGTGGATTTTATTCTTTAGTGATTTCTTTCTGGGAGTTTTTTATGCTTTGCAAACTACAAGGTGCATGGATACATACTTGTATCATGGAGCATGGTTTCCATCTCTTTTGTTCTATAATTATTAACTAAAGTGCTCAAGTTTTCCCCTGGTAACGCACAAATTGGTAAAGTTTTTACACACAGTGGCTAGTATACAATTGTAAAACTACTTTTAGTAGTTGTATACATCAGTGTTGAATTTGCCTTTTCATAATAACTTCCACAGGTGTTTGCTGAGAGACATTTTTACTAATGGACACTAAATACCATGAACTAAGAGCAAGCACATTCATTTAGACCCTCAAGGGCATTCTATGTATGTTGCAGGGAAGGTTGTAACAAGTTAGTGAGTTCTGCCCATGCCTCACTCTGCCCTTACACGTACTGCTGTTCTTATTACTTATTATGTACACCAGCACTACAGATAATGGCACAAATTCTTACTTTAATGATTGTTAATATGCTTAGCTGCACTGCGGCCATACTTCATGGCAACTTTCCAAGAAGCGGACTCAGTTCTCCTAGGCACTGCACATCCACCCAAGGAGAAACCAAGCTTCTGCTCAGGGGGACATCAAGAGCAGCTCTGAGTACAGTGAGCCCACAGCAACACGTGCTGAGAGCACAAACCTCTGTGGACCCCAGTGAGTTCTGGAAAGAGATGTAGGCCCTTTTTGTATATGCATAGGAGTATGGGATGAAGGGGGATCACAGAATTTTAAATCTTAGCTTTCTATCTTCTCTGAGGGCATTCAGCACATTGCTGAGTGTTGTGGTCAGCGATGATGTTCTGTGTTGGGATCATCAGAAGGTCTCCCCAGTCTGTATGTTCTGTTATGTCAATCTACCAGTTTGGCTTCCCTGGTTGGCTGTTACCGCTGCCCTTCACCACTCCCCCAGAGCTTCACCATTGGTCCCCGTTCCCTTAATCCCACCTTCTCCCTAGCCCGGGAAAAATGCTACCTTTCCTTTGTGCTTGGTATTTGCTTGGAGATTTCGGGGAGGACGGATGAATAAATCCATGCTCTACCAGGATGAAAGCAATACCCTTCCCAACTCTTTACCACTAACATATTACTAACCATGCCCGTGCATCTGTGGGAGGACACGGGATCCCACGGAGCGAGGCAGGGATAAAGTAATAACTGAGGTTCTCAATTTGTAGCTTTATCTTCTATTTTATTATGCCTATTAAAAAAAATAAGTGCCATCTTGACTCATTCTTTGGCTTCTAATGTTCCTTTAGTTTTATCATCATGTTGCTAAACCCAAGAAAAGATTACTCAAATGTTGTCTTGTCCTTTAGAGATTCAGAGATACATACAGGAGCTGCTCACTGGCTCTAGCAGAGTATGTATTATGAGTGAAGAGCTCACTGCACATTCAACCGCACCTTGTTTAACTTAAAAGTGAAGCATGTGTGTTTCCAATTGCCCATATATTTTAACAAGACACAGGATCAACAGTCAGACTACACTTGACTTTGCCAGAAGCCTGGGGAAGCCACTGGAGCAGAATGCTATTGGGTCAGGGATCTGTCCCCACTGGATAGCAGAGAGAGTGCCTGAGAATCTCTGTGGGTGGCCAGGCTGGAGCTCCAGGATGAGGTCTGGCAACACAGACTTTTTGGCATACACTCGAAATGCAGCAACAACTAAGCCCAGATTTAATATGCATTTATCAATACAGGTAACAGCCATCTTGATTTACCATTAACTTGGTTTACACCCCATTGTCAACATAAAGGAATCTAATGCCAATTCATCCACCAGGCCAGCAGAATCCCACTACAAAGTGCTGAGAAGGGGTTTGGATCAATGCAAGTAAATCCACCCTTAAACAGATTTCAGTTAAACTGTTGCAACTATGGAAATGCTAAAGCAGATAGTTCTGTCCTAAATTATGAAACGTTAGTGGATTTGTCTCTTCTCTAAACCCAGCCAGAGACAACTTCAAGCAGACTATGATTGCAAATAGGGCTTTTATACCTCTGATTGGAGACAAAGGCAAGCTGGAGCTACCAGTGAGCTTGTCTTCTGGTGTGCTCAGGGCAGGATAGAAGGGAAGAACAATGCAGCAGTGCTGAAGCCCAATAGGGCAGGCTGGTTTCCAGAGCTAGAGTGCACAAAGGCAGAGCCTGATCAATCTCCATGTTGTTACAGCCCTGTGTTTTCCACTCCTGCTGCCATTTCTCCATGATACCTCAGCCTCAAGTATTTTAAAAAATAGGTGGGGGATGCAGGAAGTCCACATTGGCAAGAGAAACTCCTAAGCCTGTGAAACTCCAGATCAACTACTGACATCTTATATTGCAAATTATCAGCTCAGAAGTGCCAATAAAAACCCTCCCAATGATCAGAGAAGAGGTAAAATACAGTTCCAAGAGAGCAGCAGTCCCTCGCCTGCGCAGCGCTGCCAGAAGTATGGGTTGGGCCTGAGAGTGCACTGACCAACACTACAGACCAGCAGCACAGGGATGTACAGGCAGGTGAACAGTGTTCCTGGCACTACGGTGCAAGAAGAACTAGGGGCTTTCTCCAATGCAAAAATGAGACACCAGTTCAAAATCTCTTCTCTGCTGCACTACCTATTCTTGGACTTGCCGCCCTGTACTTAACCGTTGGCAGTGATTCATCAAGAACTTTTCAGAGAGATGTGTCGTGACTTTGTTTCCACATCTCTACCTCAAACACCAGAAATAGGTGCTCGAGGTTGTGCAAGTCTCCACAGCTGTCCCACGTATCTTTTTCTCCCCAGCCAAATCTAGGGCTATGAATTCTACCATAAGGTCAGGCTTCTCAGTATCAAATGCTACAATACTGAGGAGCAGCAGAGTGCTCAGGTCCCTTTGGGCATGTGGAAGGCAGCAACTTGGGAACCACAGAGACAGAGGCAACTGAATGATACAGGGAGTTTTATCCTGTCACTTATTACACACCTCTGATCTTTCCCCCACTGCTCTATTCCTGTCTTCAGCAGTCATGAACCCCTTCCCCTTGACAATGAAAAGGCTAAAGAAAGGCACCTCCTTTATATGACTCATTTTCTTTTAGCCAATTAAGTTATACATTTGCAATTTTAAGGGAAAATATACACATCAAATAAGAAAAAGTAAAGATAAACACAGTTTACTAACCACATACACTAAAAAGATCACCTTATCACAAGAACCGGGATGACTCAGAAAATAAATGTAAATAGCTTCTGTGATTTAGCACCGACTGACACCCAATGTATTAAAATAAACAGCCCATGATTTCTCACAAGCTCCATATGTACTCCATAAAAGGTCAGTGAAAACAGCAGTAGTGCATAACTATCTAGAGCCTTTACTAGGTGGCAAATAATGGAATGAATTGTCCCCTGACCGGGATGGGGAAAGGAAGTTAATCTGCACCTCTAGCCTTTCAGGGAATATTCCAGGGTTGTAAAGCATGAGTCAGCAGCATTGCTGCTGTAGAGGATTTTTCCTAGCATGCTACTGGCAACACAGACTCTGCCTTTCCCAGCTTTGGTATGCCAGCTAAGTGTCCATCAGGAAACTGCCATTCTTTTGTATGAAATGGGACAGGTTAATTGATTACTATTTATTCATTAACATCTTAAATGTCATCACTGACCTCAGTGATCGCAATGTAATTCAATACAGCAAAGAAGGAGATAAATTGATGGGTGAAGCTGGAAGAAATCAAGTCTTAGTAAATGTATTTTAACCTTTTTATTGTTACTGCTACTGCAGTAATGCCACAAACACCTTTGTTACTGCAAGCCAAGACTAAACCCACCATACTAGTCTCATGACCAAATTTCACAGCTTCCTGTTGATGCCTTAGGTTTTAACTTAAATATTTTTCAAATCCTGTATTGGTTAGTGTATAACTCTGAAGTTTCTTGTAGCCTGTTAACTTCTGCTCTCTCATGCTCAGCAGACATAACAAAGGCTCTCCAGGCCTGCTCTTCAAGGACACCTAGACCATTCTAGGCCCAAAAAGTATAAACCAAAAGCCTTTGAAAGGGGGGCAAGCTGAGGGGAATTATATCATTAGACTGAAGCTTTAATTGGAGAATTAACCCTGATATGCAAATGAACCAAACCTATAAAAGTGTGAAGAACTCATGACCTGTTGTTCATCTTGGGGTTCATCTTGGCAGTAGCCTCTGGCTCCCCAGGGTGTACCTTTGAAGGCCTTTCAAATAAATACCTACCTTTATTCCCTTATTCTTGTCTAGTCTCTGTTTTTAGGTGGCCTCTCAAGGCATCACTGTAACCAAGGATCTCAATCATTTTGTGAAGCTGATGAATACTCCTCCTGAGAAATACACTGGCATGTCTTTGTCTGTTTTGGAGACCAAAAAAAAAGAAAGGAAGAGAAAGAGGACACAAACTTTTGGTAATTAACCCTGCAGTTTACAGCCAATCACAGGAACCACAGGCCTGCACCTAATCAGGTGCACCTTCTTCCTCCAGTTGAGGTCATGTCAGCCCAGCTCCTGGTCCATTTCATTGGATTCTTGTGCTTTGATGATTACTTTTGTGACAGGTTACACAGGGTCTTTTCTAACATTAGTAAACCAAACTTCTGCTGTCTAACTATCCCAAGCTTTTAATATTTAAATATAGCTTGATAGAGAATTAAGGACAGAAACTTCTTTTCTTCCTAGGAATGGAAAAGAGAAATAAAATGAATCCTTCCTTTAAATGAAGAAAGCACTGCTATAACCTCACCACTCACTGCTTCTGACCTTCCAGTCAGGAAGCACATGCACAATGGCCAGTCAGCAGCCAGAGCAGCTCCTAGAGCATGCATGTCCTACTCAGCTGGCAGCACACAGCCACGCAGAAACTGGGATAGTGGAAGAGGTGGCAGGGCAGGAGAGAACACAAGATGCAAACCCATATGAAAGAATTTTCATCCGGCTATATTAGCTAAAGTCTTAGCCACTGAAAACCAGTTTTATGCAGATTATGTTCTCTGCAACTTTTGAGTCCCTTGACCAATTTCAGCCTGTTTTGTCACAGAGGTAACTGCCTTTCTACAAGTCCCATGAAAACTGACATTCAAGAAGAAAAGCAGACCCTGCAAGTGACCCTGCTCACATTGCAGCTGAAAAAAAAGTCATAATATAGGACCCTTATCTGCCACCAAATTATTTGCCTAGGAGACAGTCAGTTCTAATCAGTAAAACAGCGGGAAAACCTTCACTGAGAATTTTTCATCAAGCACAAGACATAAATTAAAGTCAGCACCTTTCATTCCAATGCTCAAACCACTATTTGTTTCATGTAATCATAGGACAAGACAACATTAATACTGGTGATCTAACCCTAAACCTGGCAAACAAACCAAGGACGTTGAGACCCAGCCTAGAACAGCTATAAAGCAAATGGTCTCCTTACCTGCTCTGTGAGGGTCGTTATGAGTGGGGTTAAAAAACATTATGATCTCAGGGCAGGGGCAGACATGGAGGCCCAAGTTCACTCCCAAAGCTGCTCCCTGCAGGTGAGCTCTGGGACTGACACCACATGTTCCTCCTGGATGCCTTTGGTGCATTTGGTCACCATGTCATACATTTAATTGAAGGCGAGTGCCAAACATCACGTCATCCTGGGTGTATGCCTTGAAGTTCACAAACTGTAATCCAGCACACCTCATTGCCACTGCACACTCTGGCTTCTGATGCCTTTTGCATCAGCTAACAAAATGTTTTCCTTTTGCTATTCCAAGCCAGCTTATGCTACCCACAGGCCACAGGATTTTTAAGACCTGTCAATCTAGAATTAATTCTCTTCTGACAGCCTATGTACCCCTTGCCTCTTCATCAAAAAAATTACACTGTTTGAAATAATTTCCATTTTTGCCAGTATAACATCTCATTTTCTTCTTTGTAGCCTGAAGGAACGATTTGTAACATGAATCCTAAAAACTGAAATACAAGGAGGAGGATAAAATGACTGCTAAATCAGATGTATAAGAAATGTATATGTATTTTTATGTGTAGTAAAAATATTCAGTCTCCACCAACTCTGATTTAATAACAAACAGTTGATGCCTTTTCTTTGTTTTTAGGAAACTACAGAGGACTGATTAGATGCTGTGCACAGGAGATGAGACATTTCCATAGCAAATAAAAACCTGCTAGGATCACGTCAACAAATTGGACTCTTTATCCACTGATGCTATAAAAACTAGGCAGTTGGCAGTTCGACTTGTCTGCTAACAATGCCAACCTTTCTATTTGTGAGAGATCCTTCCTTCCCCCTTCTCCAATGCTGCAGCAAAACCTTGGATTCTGACATCAAGCCCAGGCAAGCAATATTAGTCCTTGAGACAGAGTTTGCAAAACATTAATGAAATAAGAATGAGACTGCAGTTTGGCTTGTTGCCCTGGACAACAGACATGAAATTAAAAGTAGAGGGAAGAGAAGGGACTTGCTCTTAGCTAAAATCAAATCACTGAATGCATTTTTCACAAATTAAAGCATTTTATACACTATTTACTACAGGCTTTTCTATTTCAATGAGTCTAATGATAAATGATACCAGGAGGAAACAGTATTAAAAGCAGCTAAGATAAACTAGCAAGTAAAGAACTCCTTTTAAGAATCTTATTCAGCCAGGAAAATCTATTAGGTAAAAAGCCTTCTGCCAAAGACAGAAAAACTACAAGGGCCAAAAGAATGGAAAGATGTAGAAGAGGAAAACAAAGAATAGAACTGTATGTAAGAAAACAGGAGAGACAATATCTAGAAAAATTCACAATGCTTTCCCTCAGAAAAGAGGAAAACAGAACCTATCAACCAGTCCTAGAAATTAATTTCAATGACATTGATTATTCACCACCTTTTTGAGGCATGTTTTGCTATTAGCAGTGGCCCTCACCTTTGCCAGTGCCCAAGTTCTGGCTTGGGATTCATTCCTGCCTGTCTGGGGACCTGTAACAGCCATTTCAGGAGTCCAGGTTATCTCACACAGTGAAACATAACTACCTTTCCAGAAAAATTTCTGTGGGTTTTTTCACATTTTTAAAAGGCCTCCTAAAACTTCAGACTGAAGACACATGCATATTTTGATTGCACACATTCCCTCCAGGTCTAAAAGCAGAGTTTAAGAAGTATGATCACCTGTAGGACACCATAACTGGCACCTAAGAAGTTAATGCAAGATGGATTGCGGATTTTCAATCCTGCCTAGATTTTTTTTTTTTTTNCTGCAAGTCAATAAAATCTGTATTCCTTAGCTACCTGACACACCTGGAAGTCTAATACAAAGCAACTTACAAATGTTATTGTTTCCTTTACAGGGGCAAGGGCTTAAAGTAACCACAGCCAAAAGGTACTAGGGGAAGAGGACAATAAACTGCTACTCCTGGACATTAGCAATGACACTGTCAAAAAAACCCAGCTTGTCTTCATCCTTTTGATACACAGACATAATTTCTCAAGTGCCAGTGGTATGTCAAAAAGCCATCAGACAGATGCTCACCAAGTACTGACAGGCTGCTGGAACCATGAGCTGCATGAGCTGCTTTCCTGTGAGAGATTATACCTGCTCAGAACAAGCCTGTGAGTTTAACCCTGTCCTTGGTGATGCTGAAGTCAGTAATAGGACCCCAAATGCGGCATAACAGGAGGCAGCTTGCACTCACACTATACTAACACAAGACAATAGACAAGCATTCGGGTTAGTATCTTGCCCTTTGGCAGCTGCAGCCAAAAGGACTAATTAGTTACCCAGAGCATATGCTTACACATCGAAAATAACTTTACAGTGCCTGGCACAACGATTTGAAAATATCTGCAAAGCTGACAAAAACAAAAAAACCAACTATTGTTTAAATCAAAAAAGAAAAACAAAATAACAAACAGCAAACCACACCCAGTATCACATTCATCCCCACATTTAAAGAGAGGTGTCCTACCTTTCTGATCTTTGAACAAGAAGATTCCAATCAGCACAGTGTCCAAGACTATACACTGAAGAATCTGTCAAAACAAAAGAAAGGAAGGAACAAAAAAACCCTGAAAACCCTTAATTTTTGCTAAAAAACAGTCTTTACCTATGAGAAAAGTTTTTCTTCTATGATACAAAGACAAAAATACATAAACATATCCATACAGTCATCTGTGTATGGTGTGTCTGCATATAACACACATTATGCATGCATCAGTGTATTTATAAACAAATCCGTAGAAGTTTATTACCTATTCATTTTGAATTAATCCAGTGTGCACTGCTACCGATTTTAATCTACAGCAGACAAAATCCAGAAAGCTTCAGCATAAAGGTATAACTCTTTCAAATTCTCAACAAGCAAACAAAGCTGACATTTTTTAAATAAAATCATTACCAGCTCATGTGCTGCCATACCACAAAAGCCTATCCTTAAATAACTGCTGCATAATCATTCTCCTGGAGTGTTGTTATCCATCGGCTCGCTGCCCATCTCCAGACAGACGCAGTCTGCAAGCCACCAGCTTGTATCTACCATGTGTATGTCAGAAAAAGGAAAACTGCAAATTAGAAAAAGTCCCCGCAGTGGTGAAAAGGAAAAAAGGATGAGTGGGAGAGGGAGTTCACTAGCCACAGAAATTTCGAGAATGATGACAAGCCAGCCAGCTCCGCCATCATCCACTTACAATAGGATGCTGCACCTCGCGGCTGCTGAAGCAGTTTGTCAAGGGGTTGCTGGTATCAAATGCCTGACAGGCATTTTAATTGTGTCCAACTAAGTGTGTCCCCAGGAATCAGGCCTTTAATCCTATGAATATCATCCACTGGTTTCTTTTGTGCTGCTGCCAGACACATACAAGCCTGCACTGCACACAGGCAGCAGCACACCCGGGTTCTGCCGTGATCCTGATCCAAATCCCAAACAGGGTTTATGGACAGTACATGACAAAAAGGAGGTCTGGAGGGATTAAGTATTTTTTGCTTTATGGATCAAGAAGGCAATTCCCTCTCCCCTTTTATTTTTCTATCTAGTGCTTCTGTTCACATGTTGGAACCAGCTTGACTGTGCTATTATTTGAGCCTTGCATTTGCTTAGTCACACCAAGGGGAAATAAAACCAGGGAAAATGCCAAAGTGCTGCAGGACTGTAGGGGCAAGCAGGGACCCTTCAGGACTAATACAAGAGTATAACAGGGCTCACTGCACAGTTCAGCTCAAAAACAAGTTCTTTGTAAAGTGAGGTCTTCAGTTTTACTGCCACTATTCAATTGTTGAGTCTGCTTTGATCTCATCTCAATATTCCAAGGCTTTATTCAGGAGAATATTAATCTCAATAGGAAAAGGAACCTATGACTGGATTATCAGCCCGTGTTCTGTGAGGACCTGGGGAGCTCAACAGTTCAGCCATGGAGGGCTAGCAAAGAAGGGGTAGAGGAACATAAATGAATTTTTTAAAAGAGTATGAGAAAAATTAAAATATGAACTGGTTTGTTTTCAAGCATTTTAAGTCTGTAATGAAACAGCATACACAGCAAAGGAGCAGTCAGGAGTAACCAATGAGCCTGGAAAACTGTTAAGGACTGAAGACAAGCTTAAATTTCCCTGCACTCAGGACACAGAAGTCAACTAGGTTCACTTCCCAGCAGTAAGATGGTGTTTCTCAGTCCCTCTGACAGCAGAGCACTTGACAGAGAAGGTTATCAACAGGAAAATGAAACATCTCCCCACCGCAAAGTTTGGGAGAGGTCCAACAAACCCCATTTAACTTTGAGTGGGCCAAGGGGCTTACAGGAAGGAGTAACAAATTTCCCATTGATTTCCAGAGGTTGTCTCCCAGAACTTTGGGGATAGAGGGCTGCAAAGGGAATAAATTCCCTTCTGCCTTCCCTCACAACCACAGGATGACTTTACACATCCATCAACCTTTGCATCAAACAGAAATTCCACCCTCACTGCTATAAACAGATCTTAGTAACTTAAGAGCGTCTGTCCTGAGCTGACAGTTTTCCCCCACTCTCTTAACCACTACAGCAGTGAGGAGGATGAGGAAATGGAGGTAGGTAGGCTGTATGGGACAAGGGTGACAGTGGAGCAGGCAGCAAAAAGGCCTTTTGGAAGGAACAGGAAAAAATGAGCAAGAGTGGCACTAGCGCAATCCTTAGACCTTTCCTCTGAAAAAGCCTCCTGTGACTCATGAGAAGGGGTGCCTGCTGCTGCCAAACCTCCCACTGCAGAGATCATCCTCAGCAGAAACCAAGGAAACCCTAATCCTGCCCTCATCTTCTTCAGCTCCACCACTCACCAGTTGGTGCTTGTTCAGAGCATTGCTACAATCTCTCCCTCACTTCTACAGCTCCCCTTCACCAGCCACTCTTCCCCCAAAACAACCAGGAGCTCTGGGAGGTCCCAGCAACAACATCATGGAGCTGGGATGGTAGAAGAATAAGAAGTCCTGAAAACCATCCTGTAATTTCTCTCAGAGGTTCCTTACGGAACTCACGTGGCTCACAAGAAATGGATACATATTACCAGCCTGTGTCCTACACCCTGGAGCCTAGGGGTGAATCTTTAACCAGACACCCAAATCACCTTCAGTCTACCCATGCAAGCATTTCCAGAGACACAATCTGCTGAAACAGCCCATGGCAAATGGTTTCATCTTAAGATACTGCAAATAAAAACCATCTTAATCATCAAGTTTGTTCTGGCTGCCCCGCGATACATGTTTCCATACCTACAAAAATACTTCTGACAAGACAAAAGGCATAGGAGGAGACATGAGGTTAAATCTCAGACAGGGCTGAGTGTTCTCTGCGTTCCAGCATCTATCTGGATTAGGCTCTGAAGAGAGTTTCCCTGGCTTAGTCACAGAAGCAGGAAACTCTTCACATAAAATCAATGCTTCCTGATACAGTGAAAATACAAATGTAAGGAAGTTGACAAGTCAAAGTCCTGGAAATAATTAAATTATATTTTCAGTATTGTACCTCTCAAAGACAAATAAAGACATTTACAATCTCATTAAAGGAGGTAGTGAGACTGCGACTGAGGCCTGATCTAAACTCTTAAGAAGATTTTGCTGGTTCAGGTGGGTTTTTTTCATTATCACATTCACACAAGGTAATGAACTCAATTTCATTACTGCCCAGCTGCATACTGGGTCCCTCTGTGCAAGATGCTGGGCAAAACAAAAGACAGCTGCCATTTTAACTTAAAAGAGCCAAAACCCTAAAGAGATAATGGTAGTGTTCTCTTAATTTCCAGGATAATGGGGTGAGGGGGAAGGAAAGAACAATCATAGGTTTGGGCTTTCCCAAGGTCACACACAAGCTCTGTTCCCAAACAATCCAAGACACTTCCACAACCTCACCCCAAGATCTTTCTACCCAAATCACTGCTGAAGCCTTGGAATCAGTGTTTAACAAAGAACTTGTGGGTTGGTTGCTTCTTTTTTAGCAAAGACTGGATGAACATTTTATGCAATGCCTAAAATAGCTTCCGATATCATCAGTGATGTAGATTAAGAGGCATAGGTCTACTGAACAGGAACTGCACTCTGGTAAAAATAGGCCTGGAACAGGACATTTTCTTTTTATTACTATTGTCTTAGCACTTAAAACAATGCTGAGGATTTCTGCCTTCTGGAGAGTTTAAGACAAAACAAATGCTTCACCAGACTCTCTAAATATTTTCTATTCTTCTGCAGTAGTAACAGACATGAGACAATCTATTTTACCATCCATTTGAGGGAAAAATTTGCTTTTATTTTTTTTCCTTTTCTCAAGGCAGGGGAAAAACAAAACAGAAGAGCAGTAATAAATTTAGAAAAACACACACCATTTAGCATGCTAGCTCCTTCACCAGGGCTATGTAGTGAGGAAGGCTATAAGGCTGGAGTCGCTGTCTTCCTCTCTGTGGCTACTGAAAACAGAGAGGATGGATTTGGAGCAGTTAGGGAAAAGCCACAGGCACAATTATCAGCTTCTGTGGGTAACAAGGATTTCAAGGCAGGTTAGAAAGTTTCAGGATGCAGGGGGACCCTGGTTTTGTTTTCAGTCTACTCCCTGAAGTACAAGCATGCAGGAACTGATCTGCTCACCACATGCAGCCAGTCCAGGGTCCTTTCAGTCATACTATTTCCTTTACACCAGTGGTGCCACCAGCTTTGTATCCACAGCAGATTTCAACATCTTTACAAGACTCATCTGTCCTTCCTCCCAGGCTACCAATAAAATAGTCCTGTACTGGTGACATTACCCTTTCCCAGCATTCATCCAAAGTCATCTCCTCACGCTGACTATCATGGCCAGCTCTCTTGCACCCACTGACACACCAACTGATACAACATAGTGGGGTTAGGGTTAGGGTTAACCATGTGCAGCTTCCTGTGCAGCATGGTTATATAAATGAATCTTCAAATACCAGGCATATTATGGCCTCTCTTTCCCCTACTTCAGCTTATTTGTTTTAAACTTGTCAGACATATACTTTCAGGCATGATCTCTCTTTTGTGAATCCTAGCTGACTCTTCTCAACTAAATAATCAATACGTGGAATATCTAGAAAGGGATTTTCCACTTCTCTCTATCCTGATACGTAACTAAAATCAAGCTGGAAGATGTAGGAAATTCAAATACTCACAGGTCTGTTTTTCAGAACAATCAATACTGTACTTAACCCTTTGAATCTACCAATTTCTTTGGCTTTATGAGGAAATCCTTAGTTTCTAACTTAGAGACCAGTGAGAACAAAAGAATAAGAAAGCGAAATTCATGAAATGTGTTTGTTAGTACCTAAGCCTTGTATGTATATGTGGTAGAGATACTAGATACAGCTGCAACACAAGCTTCTGTATAGTTATCCCAAAATAAACTATCCCCTTCATCCTGGATACTGCATGTGGAGGGGAACAGCTTGGTCTCACTGCTTGTTCATCCTGCTCCTTCTGGGGTGCTAGTGTCAGTGACAGCTAGGCAAAAACAAACACCCCAACCTCAAAATCCACCCACAAAGGGAAAGCAGAGAGACGAGTGAGTAATCACCCTCCAAATTTTGACACGGCAGAAGCAAACGTCCATCTCAGGGAATCACTGAAACATTATAAAGACATCTGATGTATCCCAACTGGTACAGCTTAAAAGTGCCTTGTGACTCCACTGCCCTTGGAAGGCCATCTAAATTTTCAGTTGATTCCCTGTGTCCACAACATTAGAAGCAGTTGATAGCACCAATCCTCCTGCAGAAACCAATGCCACGTGAGAGTGCCGTGACTTTCCACAAAACCAGATCACTGCACTGCATACATCCAGGAACACAATGGCTTTGAAAGCTGCGAGACAGGTCTGTGCAGGCAACACCGCATTACTGGGAGGCTCAAAGATTATATGAGTGAACACACAGCCCTTGTCCTGATGGGTGTCCACGTGACAAGCTGTGCATCAAAGAGAAACACCAACTGTTTCTCCATCCTATCACACGGTTTATGACTAAGAAAATACTGCAGACAGAATCTGTATCACTTGCTTTCACCTTTTCTCTCTCCTGGCCTACCAGTGGGGTGATGTGTCAAGACAAAAACTTGCTTACTGTAAAATATCACAGCTACTGTCATAGAATTTATTAATATATCAGTTTGTACTTCACTTAATCAGGTAACCTAGTGCTTTTAAATTAAGTATCATGTCATAACTTGTAACAGAAGCCTTAGCTATTATTCGATATTAAATTTATAAACAAAATATTCTAAACTAATGAATCATTTGTTGAAGCAGATTTTGCAAAACTTGCAATTAAAAACAAAGCTGGCATGGCCTTAAAAAGCAGTAACTGCAATGCAAAATACACAGGTTTATCTTTTTGTCTAATCATAGGTTTTGGGTAATATTTCATTTTAAATACCATTTATATTTAGGAAAACATGTAAGTATTTTTCAGTCAATAGAACATCGGTATATAGTTAATGCAGTTCTGAAAATAGAGGTTTGCCTGAAATAGGATGCCTGGTATCTGTTACCCCTTTCATTGAAAAGGTATTTGCTCCTTAGCTTGAAGATCAATCTTTTCTCAGAAACATGTTCTCTAGCAGCTAAGTACTGCCTTCCTAAAAGCTGCCAGGGGATTATTTTCTCCTATGTACATACTTTCCTTCAAGAATTTTTTTTTAGTTTGGTTAGCTCAGATAACCACTGTTCCTCGACAGCAAAACCAACCAGACAGACAATAGAAATTGCAGTAACATGTAGCACAATTGGTTTCAACAGCTTCTCACTTAGCAACCCTTTATGTAAGGAAGGCAATCAGGCAGAAACCCATGGAAGAGCTCCCAGCAGCTGAGCCGTGTGGAGAGGAAGCAGCTCTGTCCTCACCTCAGAGGAGAGACAACAAAAGCAGCCTTATGAGAACACTGCTGTCTGTCAGCCTGACACGCATGGGCTCAGATGTGGCACTGCCAGAATGATGCAACAGCTTATCCCCTCTTAACATGGGCAGCCAGGTTCTCTGCATGCAGCTGAGCCCATCCAATACCTGCCCTTCACAGACAGCAGATTTCCAGTAAAACCAACCACAGTTAACAACCACTCTGACCTCCAAGCCAAAGCCCTGCTAAAACCACCAGAAGCCCTTCCTTGACTTGAGTGCACCTGGATTAGCATTTGTATTTATGCACACTCTTGTAGCATATCAGATAAAGGTAAGGAGAGCTGGCAGTGTGCACGGCACGTTACAGATACTGTCTTTGCAGAGGACCCCCTTGCAAGGATTTCTTAATGGATTCTGACTATCACATTTACTGTGAAATGAACACAGCAGATACTGTAGGCTAATTCATTAGCTACTTATGATTGATTCTTTTTTTCATCACCATAAAAGCAGATTTCCTGTGATTAACAATTCCCTCTTTGCTAAGACACGTTTAAGTCAGCCATTATTTGACTGAATCCACTGCACTTACCACATCAAGAATAAAATGGGTTTAATGACTGGAGACTTGGATTAGATAACTTAAATATAGCCTTCATTCATTCTGGTCTCACAGTTCTGTCCACAATTATTTTTTAAGGTGTTTGTACACGTAAATTACTTCCCTCATCTGAACCAGGTAGTTGCTCCAAGGATGAAAGGCAGCAGCTGTTTTGCAGCACTCACACTGTCCATGGGCTCAGGGTACAAAGTGAAGGGTGCCACATGCAATCACCATCACCAGGGAGACTTTTGGGAAGTGTAATGTGATTACAGTCAAATCTGGTTTATCAGAATTGGGTGGAAAACATGAAAGTCACTAGAGAAAAGGGATTTTTGGATAAATGAAGGACCTTGGAATTTATCTCATATACCTCAAGGGACATGACCTTCTGTTAGATGAAGTAATACTTTGATCAATGGCATTTTAGATGACAGGCACAAATGGCAGTACTGCCAGTAAGTCAGGAAACTTCTGCTGTTTCAATGACTGCCAGCAGAATTCTTGCTACTATAAGCTGTCCAGACACTGGTTTACATGGTTTCAGAGGATGGTACTGTTTAGCAGAGAAGTGATCCCACAGCAACTCCAGGGCAATGAGGAGAATATGATCTGCATTTAAAAGGAGGAAAGACAGAGGAGAGGCTGGAGAGAGGACTTGCCAGTCTTGGCTCCTCTATCATCCTACCTGAGTTTCTTTGGAAGCCTTCCATTCAGTTTGGCAGGCAACAGAAACATATACAGCTCAGAAGATAAGGGTTTATGCTCTGTGCAAGGTCCTAGAGATATACATAGCCAGAAAGGAAAGACAGAACTAAGAGAGTTTAGGAGCTTTGACAACTAACTCTACAAGTACATAGGAAGAATATGCTAAGCTTTTTAAGAGCCTGAATATTCAAATAAAAATCAGGCAGAAAACAGAGACAAATCCCATATAAATAAGGAAAAGCAAAACCATAGGAACATAATCTGAGAAGTTAAGGAACAAACTGAATTACAATTAGCCACATAAAAGGCAACAAAAGAAGAATCAATATGATCTGAAAAGCAGACAGGACAAGTTGTGGTTCAGCAGAGAGGCATAACAAAGGTGATGCACAGAAGGCTACGACTCAACATACTCAACATCTTTCAATTTTCACAAGACCAACAGCGAGCAAGTACTGCATATGATTGTTTTAAAAAGAAGCAGAACTTCAGGTTGGAATAGGAAAGAGTGACTTAAGAAACACTAAAAACAAAACAGATGCAGCACAGAAAGTTGTGTGGATCCTCCCTGACTCAGAAAAAGTATTTAAGACTTCAGAACAAACCAGACAAGAGTCTGCTTTATCTTCACAAACATCTTCCTAAACACCACACTCTCTCTTAAAAGGTCTCTTGAAAGGAAGCTGTGGAAAATTACAAACCAATCAGTTAAGTGCCATCTTTGAAAAAATAAACAACCAAGTAGTTTACAAGTACCTAAATACCTACAGTGCAAGAGCACAACTTAAAAAACACTTCTGGCAATAGCAGTTTGTCAGTAACAAATGCCAGAAAACTCATCTCACCCCTCCTGATTTTGCATTTATAAAATTTGGGTTTCACCCCAACTTAGGATGAGTTTCTCACAGGAAAGCATCTTCCAAAACCAAGATCATTGCAGCATACTGCACAGCAGCTCCCAGATCTAAAAGCAGGAAACCAAGGGAGAAAAAAAAGACTGAACAGCATATTGAGAGACAAGGCCTCAAACATACCTAGACAAATCAGGAATAAGTACCTCAGCAGTAGTTTGACAGGAAAAGGTTTACTGTGGGAAAAAAAAGACAAATCATGCTTTTATTTATTCTAGTGGGAATGCCATCCCTAAAACACTGGGATAATTATTCCATTCTCTTTGGTGGTGGTGGTGTCTCAGCTGGAGAAATGCCAAAATGTGGGGTTTGCACAGTAAGATGGATACTGGCAAACTGGAGAGAGTCCAGATAAGCAAAAAGGAATTTGGGAAAACATTCTTCTAATCTTTCCTTGTAAAGCACATGTTTTCAGATAGGTTTCTCTAAATTACAGAAAACCCAAACAGTAATAAAAATCTTTCAAATAATGTAATTTTTGAAGATAAAGCAAGAAAGCAATTACATTCTAAACCAATGGGGGGATGGGTGAGGAGGATCAAGGAGGGGGGAATAAAAGAGTAATTCACTGGGCTAATTAAAAGCAAATGTGCGTGCGTGCATGTGTGTGCATGTGTGGTGCGTGTGGTAATTAAAACCCCTGCTACTGAGGAAGGTTAAACTATTTATTTATGTATTTATTTTTACAAGAACAGCACCAAGAGCAGTGCCTAGATATGCTGGCATTCTCCTTGGAGAGAATAAGGATCCTGTTGTCATGCAGGCGCCTAGTTTCTCTAACTGGGCAACTGGTACAGCCTCCAACAAAACTCACCTGGCCACAGGACTGATTTACATTGCCTTCTCTCTATCCTTCCCAAGCCTAATGAGAATTGCTGGTGCAGAGTATAGCAATGCTCCCTCCTCAACCTTCTAATACGGGCCAGCTGGAATGCTGGGAATCTCAGCCCCAATCTGAGCCATTTGGGTCCAGACAGCTGCAAAGCCTACAGCTTCAGGGACACTGGGGCTGGAAAAGGAATGCCAAGGGGAGCTCCTATAGGGTTCCCACTACATCAACTCAGTCTCTCAGAGGACAAGGCCTGTAGCTCTTCCTCATGAATCCCACCTACTCCTCCCCTCTTTGCTGCTGAAGGACCTCAGTGGGGTGGAGAGGGCACCAAGGTTGGCCCCTGCCTCTCCACAGTGCCACTGAGATTGTACTTTAGAATCTGGAGCCAACAGTTGTACTGGGTCTGTGACCTGCCATCCCCCAGACTTCCACCTGGTCCATAGGGTGCAACTGTTTCAGACAATTGTCTGACCACTAATTAACACCACAGTAGAGACTGAAAAACACATGTTCCCAGCATTTGCAAGAAGGCTCCCTACCTCCTTTTAGAAGGTTTCAAAAATAAAGATAGTCTTTGGGGCACAATGGCTCCTATATTTGAAGAAAAAAAAAAAAAACCACAAGCAATGATGCAGAACGTGTTGAGTTAGAAACCAGGAGAGCAGCACTATTAAGAAAGACCACAGAAGGAATGAAGAGGAGAGAATAAATGGAGTAACTAATACACATTTGCTCCAAGGTTCTCTCTGCACCAATTGGCAAAAAGAATACAACTAAACCATTAATAATTGAAGGAACTTGAAGACAAAGAGATTTTCATCCAGTATTAAAGGGATGAAAGATGGCTGTAATGAGAATTCTGATGATGGTATCATTTGTGGAGGGACTGGGAAGGAGGGGGCTATATTTAAAAGAACTAGTTCCTCTGTAAGACAAGAGCAAGCATTCTCATTACTAATGCAGACAGATGCATCTGAAAGACCTTATTCAGCTGATGGTGTCACCAAACACCCTTCTGTACCCAAGCTCTCCACTAACAATACTAAACAAGGATAGGAGGCTGCTGTAACAAAATATAAAGTGTCACTTGTTTATTCTTTTTAGCCTCATAAATCATTTAAGGATGAATATTAACAAGCATCCAGTTTTCTGTGCCTTTCTTAACTGGTGATTCTCTGCACATAGTTGATGGGAGCTTGAGCTTTCACTGCTTTTGGAAGCTGGCGCTGCAGACCAAGGCAGGACCAGTATCAGTAGCAAAACACAGGGGGTAACCGTTCTTAAGAGCTGAATCTTGTATAGAGGAATTTCCACTGACACCTTTTAAAGGCCCATCAGCAGTGGAGTCAGGCACACTCTTGACAGCCTCTAGTTCAAGGCCTGGAGTTTTGCACAAGACAGTTTCTGAGCAAACAAACTGTGCTAAGAGACAAAGAAAGAGCACAATTATTTTACTGGCTTGCTGCTACATTTGAGGGGAAAGATGTTAATGAAACTCAGTAAGACTGAAATGCATTGTTTTCCTCCTAAAGAATAAAAAGCTACTGTTTCAAAAACAGGAAGGGATAAGACTAGATAAATTTCTTATAGGGAGGAAAAGTCAAAATCAAAGAAACAAAAAGGAAAAAAAAAAACCCAAACAACCAAAAACCCCATAAAATCAATGCACAACTGCATAATTTACAGAAAGCACTGTGAGGGTTGTACTGTGAACCAAAAGCACTAGGGTTGTGCTGTGAATCAAAATCTAACGTTATCAGGGTAACCAACTCCAAATTAACTCTTGATCCCATAAAAGCTATCCTTGCAAACCTTCCCAAGCCCAAGTGTGGGGCTTGTGGCAGTGCAAACCACAAAGGCGTTTTCAGATTTACACTGTAACATCATCACTCACCACAGCTAAGTCAACGAGAAGCAACTAATCCACTGCTCTGCAAGAAGGTATGACAGAAAATGCAACAGAGCATGGCTCAACCTGTCTAAAGCCCCACCTGAAGAGAAGCCATGATCTGCAGGGTATCCTCCTGCAACTCTTCACACAATAGTGGGGCTTCTTCCCAGCTCCACACAAAGATTGTATTTTCTCGTCTGCTGGTTTTGCTCGTCATCTTCTGCCATCCCCTGAATATCCCCACTGCCATCAGCAGGATGGCTGGAGCTGTAACAGCCACTCACCCAGGTGAGTGTGGCAGAATGGTTCTTGCAGATCCCGTTCTTGGCTGTACTTTGTCTGCAAGTACACCCACAGAGCCACAAAAGCCCAATAAACAGAATTTAGTTTATGAGGAAAGTGGGCTTTTTTGTATTATTTTTTAGCCACTGGGGATCTTGTTAGAGATGTTTTCCTCATTAAGTGTTAGTCTCACTTTTGTAAGCCCTGGATTTTGGGCACTATGTTTTCTTGAGTCTGCCTGGGATTCTCCCTCTGCAGAATTTGCACTTTGCCTGTGGCTCAGCAGCACTCTAGTAGCACAAAGGAAGCTCCAAAGGCCATTCCCCCCACCCACCTCAGTACAGCAAGTCTCTCCCCAAAGACACACATTTACCTCCTACAAACTGACTTCAGATTGTAAAGCAAACCCCAAATCAACTCAAATACAACAAACTTGGGATGCAACTCTCTTAAGAGCAGAAGTTGCAATTTCCTAATATTTTGTACTACTTTCATTAATAATTTTTGCTTTCTGGTCAACACAAACAACAAGCCTCGGAACTTGCAACTGGCAACATCATTTTTCAACATTTCATTGCTTACACTCAGATATAAATCTTCCTCCTGACAGAGCTTTCACAGGACAAGAAATTAGTGAAAAAGGAATGGATTTTCATTATAGAATTTATACTCTATTCATTGCATATGTGAGGTCTATAAGAGACTGTGTGTTAATTTGGAAACTACCAACCCTCTCTTTGACTTAATCTCTTATTCTTTCATATTTAGACACTAAATTTTGAAGAAAAGAGAAAGAAATATTTATTTCACTTCTTAATAAAAGAAACCATGAAAAGTCATTAACAGCTTTATTAATAAAGATACACAGGGCCATGCCAAAATAACCTGCTTTCACCAGATGATGACAAAAACTATACCTGCTGCAGAGAGCTGCAGGTCAAGAGTCAGAAAATTCACATCTGTTAAAGTTGTCTGATCCTTTATTAACTTCTGATATTACTCCAGGATATTTCAGTTCTTTGCTACAAGATGTTGTCTGTTAAGCTATAAGAGCTCTATTAAAATTCATGCTAAGTGTTTCTCAAAGACCATGCATTGATTACATCTAGGTGCTGAGCTCTAACCACTGCAGTGCTGGATAACACACTTTTCTTCCAGCCTTTTTTATTCCCCCAGTAGATTGTATTTGGTGATCCTTGCTGGCTTCCAGCTGCTGCCCCACCTTAGTCCAGCAGGAGGAGACCCTGATGAAACCAACTTCCTCAGATTTTCCTCTGCCACTGTTCCCCACTCTTACATGCATAGATCTCTTCTCCGATCTCTTCTTCAGTCTCTCCTGAGGGCAGGGGTCAATATAAAAGAGGCAAGTCACTTAAAGAGCACATGCTCTTAGAGAGCACAGCACATGGTTCAGTGAAAGACAGTGGCTGGACCAAACATTTTTATTTTCTTTACATCTTTGGAGAGCCTTAAGAGCATCCTATCAGTAAAAAGACATCTCTGCACATATCTCAAATGACTGTCAAACAGACCAGCTGTTTCCCATGCTGTTGGTTTTACATGACTTGGTGTTTTTTGGGGGGGTGAGGGGGGCCACAGAGGTGGCTTCTGTGAGAAGCTGCCAGAAGCTTCCACCCTGTCCAGCAGAGCCAATCCCTGATGGTTCTGAAGATCGACATGCCACTGGCCAACCCTGGGCCACTTAGAGAGGTTGGTAACACCTCTGCGATAACATATTTAAGAAGAAAATCAAATCAAAGTACACACAGTTTTTCTTCTAGCCACAGAAGGGGAGGAGGTGAGAACACATGAGGGAAACAACATGGAGGCACCAAGATCAGTGGAGAAGGAGGGGAAGGTGCTCCAGGCACCGGAGCCAGGATTCCTCTGCAGGCCGTGGTGAAGACCAAGGTGAAGCAGCTGTGCCCCTGCAGCCCGTGGGGATCCACGGGGGATGCAGAGATCCACCCACAGCCTGTGGAGGAGGTGCCCGTGCTGGAGCCGGTGGATGCCTGCAGGAGGCTGTGCTCCAGTGGATAGAGGGAGGCCCTTTGCTTCCAGGCTGGAGCAGCCTGTCCTTGGAGGACTGCACCCCATGGAAGAGAGACCCACACCACAGCAGTTTTGGGAGGACTGTTTGCCCATGGGAGGAATTCACGTTGCAGCAGGTTTGGGAGAACTGCTGCTTGTGAGATTGGAACCACTCTGGAGAAGTCCATGGAGAACTCTCTGCCATGGGAGGGACCCCATGGTCTCACGGGGGAAGGACTCTTTTCCTAGAGCAGCAGAAGAAAATCTAGGGTGACAAACTGACTACACCCCCAAGCCCTGTCTCCCCACACTGTCAGTGGGAAGGAGGGAGGTGCTGGGGAGAAAAAGGTATTTTAAAGGCTTATTTTGCTTCATATTATCCTCCTCTGACTCTGTAAGTAATAAATTTACTTTGTATCTTTGAGTGTATTTTGCCCTTGGAGTATTTTCTCCCAATCCTTATCTCAACTCATGAACCCTTTGTCCATTTTTTCTCTTCTCCGCCCAGCTGTGGCAGGGGAGGATGAGTAAGTGACTTTCATGGGTGTCTGGCATTTGGCCAGTGTCAAGTTGCAACACCCACCTTTACCCAAATCCAAAATTTAACAGGATCTATCAATCATTAAACACAGTTAAACACTGTGAATATTTGGAAGCATTAAAATGTTTGGGGGAAGAAAAAAACCAAAAGGCATGAGCTTAGCTTATCCTCTGATTTCTGCTTCTAGAGGCCCTTCCCAGGGGTCACACCTGATGCTTTCAGGTAAGAAAACATTGTCCTCTCCTGTGAGATTTAGGATAATTCTGAAATGTTTCTCTGTTATAAATATAGGAGCAAGTGTAAGTAAATTTAAATTAGATAAATGTATAAAACACACTCACATTGTTAACACTCCATTTTTTCTATCTTTTTCCCCTTGTTCTTCAACCTGTCTGCTGAAATTTATAACAATTCTCTGACTTTGGCTTTCAGCCATCTCTTAACATATCTCAAAGCCTTTTTCCTTGTGTTTTTTCATTCCCTTTAACAAGGGAGAAACCAGGTGTTGGACTATTCTCTATATAAAACTATATTTTATTAGTAAGTATAAATACATGCATTAGTTCAGATTGACTCCAACATACAAGCCAAGACAGAAATAACTGAATTTTTTTTTATTCTGTAATGCCTTGGTAGAAATGATTTTACACTTCAGTAACCTGAAAAACAAGTCACTGTAACCAGAAAATGCTTTCTACCCTGCAACATGTGATCAGCAGATGAACACAAGGCAGAGTGTAAAGGCAGGTATCACTTGAAGTTAAAGTCTCCTGACAGTATGTCCCTAACACCCAGGCATTGAGCAGGTGCTTGCCATCTGATAGAAACCTTGGAGAATAAGATAAACTAAAGAGCTTAAGGCTTTTTTCTGTGCTCTCATTTTATTTTTATTCAACTACCACTCTACATGTTGCTATTCAATTTCTGTGGCTCAAGGTTTTGCCCCTTTAAAAGACCAAAAGATTCTCTCATCCTGAACTAATCTTTCATTCTTGAAAAGCACTAGACTGAATCTCCTTATTTCCCCTGGGTATACCAAGGGTAGTGACAGCTGATCCTTGCCTATACTGCTCAGTCAATTATTCTTATTTTCCTTATGAAGCCCACAAAGACTCTTCAGTACTGAAAGCTCTCCCAGTGTGATGGCACCTGCTAAGAAATTAATGCATGAGACAAAATAATGGGTGGGAGGAGGAAAGGGGCTGTAAGGCGCCAAGTAGCTCACTGGAACCAGAGGCCACGGCTCAGCCCAGCTCCTGCATCTCTGCCCTGAATTCCAGAAACTGAATGAGAAAGTGTTTCTTCAACCCAGTTTTGCTACACATTTGGCCTTTCTTAACCAAAAGTAGTGCAAAATATTATTATATTGTTTCCATTTTATCTACACAGCAGCAGCTTGATATCTCAGTCCCAAATCAGCCCCAGAGTACAAGATCCTGCATTCACTTGTGCCAACGTATTGTCAGCATGTGTAAATACAGACGGACAAGGCCTGCCAGGCTGCAGGTGAGGTGATGTCTCAGCTGGGACCTATTGAGGCACTTTCAGCTGGTATTGCATGACACAGGAATCCTCTGAGGACAGCACACTGGTTTGACTGCCTCGAGATCCTTCTTCACACCTTCCAATCCATGGACAGCAGGAAAGAAAGCAAAGAGGATGCCGCTTGAACACTGGGGGCAGGTGCTGTATGGACTGGCACTAGAACTAACTCACACAAAAAATGCCAATGAAACAAAATTCCTATAAGCAAAGAGCCACTGGGTCGAAATCACTTACACCTCATGCTGAAATTGGCCAAACATGTCTCTACCAGTCTAAGTAAAAGAAAGCAAAACTCCTGAGTTCAGCCAGGTGTTTTCAGCTCTGAAAAGCTAAAGACTACCCCAAAGAATTCTTTAAAACAAGAAAAGGGGGGGG